>JAJOOR010001170.1:0-77323 GCA_036250505.1 Solanum acaule
AGAATTGTTGCATTGTTCCATTATATATATATATATATATATATATATATATATATATATGTAACATTGAGTCCACCAGCTATTTTTGGTTTGCATAATGTATCTGAGGCTACAAGTGTCTTCCCTTTTGTTTGTGCTTCACCATTCCAGAGAAATCTTTTGCATATTACCTCTACTCTTTGTAGCACTTGCTTAGGTAAGAGGAATATTTGTGCCCAGAAGGTTCGGATAGAAATTAGAACACTATTGACCAACTGTAACCTCCCTGCAAAAGATAGAAATTTGAAAGTCCATGTTGTAATCCTTCCCAACATCCTATCTAGAAGGGGTTGACACTGTTCTACCGAGAGCTTTCTGGAGCTTAAGGGAACCCCAAGATATTTGAAAGCAAGTAACCCCTTGATGAACTCTGTATGTTGTAGTATCAACTATTGAGTTGCCTCTGACACCCCCCCAAAATATATACAACTCTTGGTCTGATTAGGAATGGGTCAAGATACATTAGAAAACTTTTGGAAGCATTCATGCAGTAGAATAGTGGAAGGTATATCACCCCAGCAAAATAGCAGGAGGTCATCTGCAAAACTACTAAGAGTTCTTAACAGTCTAATGAGGTAGTCCATGGCAAGGACAAAGAGATAAGGGGATAGGGGGTCTCCTTGCCTCACCCCTCTTTTATCTTGAAATGGTGGATCGGGACAACCATTAATCATGATTGAGTAGGAGACTGTCTTCACACAAATAATAATCCGTTCTATGAATTTATGAGGAATCTGCATACCTACCAGTACCTCTTCCAAGAAGTGTCACTCCAAAGAATCATAAGGTTTTTGCATATTAATTTTGAATATGCATCTAGGAGATATTCCCTTTCTTCCATACCCTTTGACCAATTCATGACTTAAGAGTACATTATCAGTCAACATTCTTCCGGGAACAAAAACAACTTAACTTGGATCAACAAGATACTCCATAACACTTTGGATCCTAGATGTGAGCATTTCTTTTATATAATCTTGTATATGGTGGTACAACAGGAGATTGACCTATATTCTTTGATTGAAGTTGGATGATATGCTTTGGGAATCAGTGTGATAGATGTTCTGTTAATAAGTGCATACATTTCACTTGTGTGGAAAATATTTAGTACTACTGTAGTTACCTCCTCACCTATAACTAGCCAAGCTTGTTCAAAGAAATAAGCATTGAAGCCATCTCCTCCTAGAGCTTTTGAGTCTCCAATATCAAAGAAATCAGCATTGAATGGTTATATTAGGGACAATTGTTGTTCTTTTGTGAGCACATGTCCAGTTTTAAGCACTTCTGGTTAAATTCTGTGCATATGATTGGTGGTTTGCCCTAACATCTTCCTGTAAAACTCCATAACTTCTTTGATGGATCTTTTATGACCTGACCATCCTTTTTGGTGTGCATAATAATTTGATTCTGAGCTTTCCTTCCCTTCATGCTAGCAAAGAAATAAGCAATATTAGCATCACCTAGCTTAAGCCACTGTACTCTGGAGTTTTGTTTATATATGTTTTTTTTCTATCAAACTCCATTTGACCAACTCAGCTTTCAACAATTTTTCTTTCTCCAACATTCTTTGAGGGATTGGAACAACCCTCATGTGACTTTGTTTATCAATAAGTTAGCTTCTAAGTTGTTTAACTCTATCTGAGACATCCAAAATTCATATTGGTTGAGTTTCTGTATCTCTCTTCTTACTAGCTTCAAGTTTTTCCATACCCCTTTCATACCTCCACCTTGTATTTGCCACCTTGCTTGCACCTTACTCCTTAAATCTGGGTGTTTCCCAAGACAATTATAAAACCTGGATGGCTTCTTCTTTGTATCTCTTTGTTCCTCCACTAGTAGGCCTACAGGTGAATGATTTGAGAACAATGGATCTATAGCCATGAATTGCATTGGTGGCATTGTGTTAATCCAAGCATCATTGACTATTGCTCTGTCTATCCTGCTGTAAAAAAAACCCATTTGTCCCCGTAAAGTTCTGCCACCTGTATGTAGTTCTGAAAGATTGCAATTATTCAAGATATCTCTAAAGTCCCTTGTTTCTGCAACCTGAACTTGGCTCACAATAAATTTGTCATCTTGTGTTAGGATAGCATTAAAGTGCCCCATTAACAACCATGGTTCATTGATACGATTATTCAGCTGATTAATTGCTATCCACAAGGGATTCCTGACACCTATAGTGTGTGGTCCATATATTGTTGTGAACTAAAATGCATATCACATTGTTTCACATCCACCAAACCATGAATATATTGATTTGATGCCTCCATCCTAGTGAAGTTAATGTCAGTAAGGTTCTATACCACTCACAATCTACCTCGTACTTTAGAATTAGCATCGGTGCACCACTCCCAGCCTGCTATAACTTTATTTATAGTACTACTAGATTTTTCTACCCTAACTCTGTGCTCACATATAGCTATGCACTTTACTTTATTCCTTCTCAAAAACAACATCGGTTCCTTATGTTTCATCTCTTGGTTGAGGCCTGTCACATTCCATGTAACAGTCATGAATTGGAGGATGGTTTAGGTGGTATTTCCATGCTGTCCCCATCTACCAATTCTCCACTCTGATGATCATCTGTACTATTAGATCCCCTTTTGTCTACATCACTTTCCTTTGGATAATTTATACCTCTCTTCATATTGGTTCTTTGTCGCACTGTTTACCTTTCTCCTTGCTCATGTGATGTGGTATCCTCCCAAATGGGTTGTTCTTCTTGCTGTGTAGTTAACCTCCGACCTGTACCATGTCCATGTTCTTTACCTCTGGCAGGTTTCCATTCCTTCCTTTGTCCCTGACCCTGACCTTTCTTCTGGAATTGAGGAGGTGGCATTGGTTTGTCTACACATGAGTGTCCTACTTGCATGCATTTTTGGCAAAACATTGGCTAACAATCATACCATACAGGCTGCTCCAGTACTCATCCCCTTGGATCTTGAATTTTTATCATTTTGGGAAGAGGCCGAGAGATATCCACTTCTACCAAAATCCTGGCAAATGAAATCCTATTCGTTTGTGTTGTACATTCATCTGCATACAAGGGTTGTCCCAAGATACTTCCAATTTTGCTTATAACAACTGGATTCCAGCGGTTTAAGGGCAAATTTGACAGTTTGATCCATAGTGGAATGGTTGTAAGAATTTCTCCTTGGAGTTGAAATCTGGCAACCATGGTTTCATTATAACAGGTCCTCTCATTAAGTAATGTGGTCTTGAACAAACCATCCTATCCCTCTTTCTCTCATTCGCAAACCTCACCAGTCACCACAAAGTACCCATCTATGTGATATAGTATTACTGGTTTAGTAGACAATGAGCCCTGACCTAGTATGAATCTCTCCATAGCTTCAATAGATGGTGTTGAGCCTATTACATAAACTAACATCGAAGGTGCCCATTTCTCATCATCCTTAGCAACATCTTCAGCTCAGATTTCTACTATTTTCTCCTCTTCTACTATCACTGGAGGGATGTAAGTTAAATTCATACCTTTAGCAGCCATACGATTAGTTGCAAATAGATTCGCCCATGGTTTCTGTCGATTCTGCAGGCAGATGCAAATTCCTCTGACTTTCCCCTAATGTTATTGTTCCATTGGCTCCTTATTGTTGAACTTGTTCCCTTATTCCAGATCCACGACTTGATGACAACTCCAGCCATTGGTTGTTACTGATTGTTTTGCCCTTATCCATAAGAGTTGGAATCAGGGAAGTCCCATCTAGTGTTTGTGGTTGTGGCGTAATGTTTTTGGCTGATTGTGTTTTTTTAAACTATGGAATTCATAGCAATGCCATGGCTTATCTCTTCATCGCGATGCTTCTGTGTATCTCGGCGTGGTCATCCTCTCCCCATTTCCGGCAAGGTGCAAGTTAGTGCACACTAACGTGCGCCTAAGCTGAGAGAGAGAGAGAGAGAGAGAGAGAAAAGCAAGAATCTCCAAACAATGACAGATCAAATACATAAAACATTGTGTGAATACAATAAAGATCATTCCACATGCACTCAAAAAGACTTGCAGTCGTGGCAACACCAGTACTTTTGGATGCAATAAAAAAAATTAAAGATGAGTTTCAACTAGATTTAAATTTTAACAAAAAATAATAGAATCATATTTCACTAAATTGTCTTAGATATATTTGTATTTTTAAAGAATTATTAATTTATAATATTAATGAGACAATAAATTTATATAGGGGTCTTCTGAATTTTTTATTATTATTATCTTATCGAAATTAGTGATTTTTTTTATTGGCCCAAGTCGAAACCAGGAGAAAATATTATTTTAGAGAGATTATTAATGACCTAGTATGAATTTTGTGATATTTTTTCTATAATGAGATACATATTACTCTATATGTTCCTATTTAGTTATCACCATATAAGGTTTTACGCCTCTTAAGAAACTAGGTAAGTTTATCATTGTACCCTTACATAATGTTCTTTAGAGGTCTAATTTTCAATAAATAAAAATATATTAATTTACTTTAATTAACTAATTTGACCAATAAACATGAATTAATTATTTAGAAAAGTGGTCTATGATAGAAAAAACCATCATGAAAAAAAGTCTAGAGCAAAGTGCATCCAGCTTGGGGACTCTTAACACAAAATATTATTGACTGAGCCACATTATAAACATGGAAGCACAATATTTTCATGATGATCCTATATGTAATTGGTAAAGAAACAGAAAATAAAGTATAGGATTTAATACAATGGCACATCATATAACCAATACATTATAACTTTTGTGATACACCACAAGAAAAGTATCATCATGGTATCATCTGAAAAGCATCATCATGGTATCATCCAAAGTGTATCACACTATGTATCCAAAAGGTATTATGATATATTATGTATTCGAAAGATATCATGATACATTATGTATTCTAAACGTATACATTATGTATCCTAAGTGTATCATGCTACATCATGTATCTTGAAGGTATCATGATATATTAGGTATTGAAAAGATATTCTAAAGATATAATGAAGTATCATGCATCTTAAACATATCATGATACATAATATTTAAAGGTATTATGATATATCATATATCCTTAAGGTATCATGATATATCATACCTAATTTTCTATACATTATTCTTCATCTTAGCTCATATAAAAATAGGTTGCATTGATTGCACATTCAAGTAGTGAATTTTTATAAAAAAATATTATTTGGGAGATCCAAACTAATAACTTTAAAAAATAACTATAAGTTTGATAAACTGATGCGTATACAAAATTTTAGACACCCTACAATAGAATCCATTCATAGTACACTTACTTCAAATCAAAACATAAAAATCAGATTTAGTTTTTGAAATTACCTTTGAGATATATTGATATTGATATGAAATAATATAATTCTATAGCAAATCAATAACTAAATGGAGAAATTTTGTAAATAGCCACTAAAAATAACTTAATTAGGCTCTATAGCTATAGTTTGCTAATTACGATTCATAGCTACATGTTAGAGGGAGGAGAGAGGTGAGCGAGAGAGGGCAGAGAGTGGAGAGAGGTGAATCGTATTTGTATATCTGTCAAATTGTATATGTATATGTAACTGGTATACATATGTATTTGTATATTTGGCAAGTGAGATTGAGAGAGAAAGGAGAGAGGCGAACGAGACTAGGAGAGCGAGGAGAGAGGCGAGTGAGAGAGGGCAGAGAGTGGAGAGAGACGAATTTCATTTGTATATTTGACATATAATTGTATATGTATATATATAATTTGTATTTGTATATGTATAAGAGAAGAGAGAGGCGAGAGAAAGGAAGAGAGGAGAGAAGCACACGTTATAATGTGGTAATTAATTCAAACTATAGTAATGTTAGCTAATTGACTCGTATATGTTTGTTTATCCACGTAAGTTCCTCTAACTAAATTTCCTAAATCAATATATTTGGTTACATTATTGTATTGAGCAGTGTCACATCCAAGAATCTTTGACATGTGGATCTGAATATTCGATAGGATTAAATCAAAAAGAAATGAATAGAAGGAAGGGAAATTAAGTCAGCTAGACATTTAGGAAAAAATGCACAATATACTGAATGATACCATCATAGTATATATATATCGCGATAATATCATAAAGGGTTTTCTAAGTCACTCAATGATACATGAATGATACTATCATAATATGTTCATATATTATCATAATATTAAAATGATATAATTGAGGAACAACCTCTATATCACCAAGTCAATCCTCATTCCTAAATAAGACACTCCTAAAATCCTTAATGATACCATAACAAATATTCATGAAAAGCTGCACAAATCTTAATATATATATAGTGATGGTATGAAACAAACTAAAGGTGAATTGAGTTTTGGCTAAAAAGGGAGCACACAAGATAATTTGTTTGAACCGAAAGGACATAAAGAGAGTTAATTAATGTAATTTTCCCTTTAAAATAATCATGAGCTGAGCCCAATTCAATCCCTCTTCTCAACCTGTTTCTATTGACATAATATATAAATTTGTTTTTAATTTGACTTTATTTCATATTTATGTCATTTAATTTTGGATGTGCATAAGTAAACACTTAAACTTGTATAAAGTTGAACAAATAGACACATGAATCCTACTTGACATAATACACGTAGGACTCTACATAAGACTCAAATTTCCATGTAGAATGCTACGTAAGACGAGTGTGTCTATTTGTTCAACTTTATATAAGTTTAAGTGTCTGTTTGTGCACACATAAAGTTGAAGAGCATAAATGTGAACTGGGACCAAATTAAACGGCATATTACCTGTTAAATTTCTAGTTATGGAACGAAAGAAGGTTTGGCGGTGAGTTTGTGGTTGTAATCCCATATTGTAACTCAGTTGTTTAAAATACAAGGAATATTAAAGAGAGAAAAAAAAAATAGTTTTTGCCATTTTCATATTTGTAATTCTTGGAGTTGTTTCAAAATATCAGATTATTAAGAATACAATAGCTTTTGACCAGATATAATTTTGTGTGTATCCGTAAAGATGTTTTTTAAAAGAAATTAAAGTTTGGAAGGATTTTTTTTTGTCATATTAGTATTATTTAGATTAAGCGGATTAAATTGGACGGGTCATGACCAAATTTACTTTTTTGCCCAATTTAATCCAATTCGATCAACTCAAAGTAAATTTGGATGGATCATAATCCAACATAATTTTTAAATTTCAATCCATTTTATGTTTTTCAATTTCAGTACACACCACTCATTTAATACCCCTAAAGCCTAATTACAAAAGTGATTTTGAAATATTACAAAGTTTTCACATATATTTTGAACTTCATATCCCGTCAAACTACATCACATAATATTAAAACGAAGGGAGTGTATAACTTAGAGAACTAAATAGGACCCTGAATTTTTCAGTAATGGCTGAAACAATTTTTACTTTCAATATCAGCCTGTACAAATACGCTTCACTTTGTGTTTGTTTTGAGGATTTTATCAATAATATTTTTTTAAAATTTTTGATTGTATTTGGATAACACCCTGTAATATTACACTTTTATAATATTCATATATACTCAATTTAATTGAATATAATATGTCATATCATAATATATTAATATAAACAATGATATTTAGACTTGAGTGAGTGTCGGCACCACAAAAATGCATGAGAATGAGACACATATATGCCTTTGATGTGAATATACTAATGTATTCTAATTTCTAAACAAAAATTAATATTTTCCTTTCACTCAAAACATTTTTTTAGATCTTCAACTTGCAAATTTGGTGATACTATATCATGTTAATTTATATATATGGATTTACAAGAGTCTATATTTTATTTATCTTCAATAATAAAAAAATATAATTTATAAAAAAATACTTTTAAAACCATAACAAATAAATTAAAAGCTCGAGATGCATACTTTAACGCTTGAGGCTTATGCTTTTACGTTTGAAACTTAAGCCTAAAATTCTGATCTATGTCTTTTATTTGCGACCCAAAGCGTTTTTGATAAGCTTCGCCTGAAACGGCCTTTTGAAAAAACTACTAATCAATACATAAAATAAAATCACTCATCCAATTAATGCAATGATATTAATCTCATTTTGATTAATTATATATACATCCTCCTTTTTTTTTTTCTTATTCAAATCAAAAAGTCAAGTTGACAATTATCTACTTTGTTGTTTGTTTTAACTTTTTCACCAAAGGATAGGAAACAAAAGGAAAACTTGGAAAGGGGAAGTACATAGACTAGAAAAGGAGGTGTAAATGAGGCAAATGAAGACAAAACATAAACGTGGAAATTGTCTGTTAATTTTGTCTTCAGTTGATGCAGAAGATAAGTATTTTTTGGAATATCTCTAGAAGTTCGAATTTGTCAAACTTTAGACATTTTTTTAATGGAGATAAATATTTATTTTTGTTTTTTAAAATATAACTCATTGTGTTGAATGGAGACTTTTAA
Source organism: Solanum acaule (assembly GCA_036250505.1). Lineage (NCBI taxonomy): Eukaryota > Viridiplantae > Streptophyta > Magnoliopsida > Solanales > Solanaceae > Solanum > Solanum acaule. Next base: position 8,489 of record JAJOOR010001170.1, read on the forward strand.
TAATTTCAAGAATGGAATAATAATATCTTTTACTCGTAAAAGTTTTAATATTTTTTATTAATATACATATTTATTGCCGCTAAAAATTATTTTTACTATAGTGGCTTAATTTTCCGTAAAAAATTTCAACTAATTGATATATAGCAGCAAACTGGAAAAATGATACATGAAGGAGAAAGGAAAAAAGAATAATAGAAAAGGATCATATATACTTAGGGTTCGTTGTTCGGTTTGGATCGGTTATTGGTTAAAATTAAAATCAAACCAATCTAATCGGTTTTTAAAATTTCTAAAACCAAATCAAACCAAACGAAAAAAACAACCGTCAGTTTGATTCAATTTGGTTCACTTTTTCTGTATTTTTTTGTTTGAAAGTAATAAATTTTTTGAGGACATACATATCTCGATGGACACAAACTAGAACATGAACAATTAAGCAATATTAGAGTTATTATTTCATGAACAAAGTGATTCAATTAAGAGAAAGTGTGATTATCTTATGTGAGGTAGGGTAGGTAAAGATAAAGTAATAGATTTTGATGGACTTAGACTTAGGATTGTAATAGTTAGGCTAAAATTTAAGTGTTGGGCTTGAGAAAATGGTAAAGCTAAATACATAAGTTAATCAAAATTTAACAAAATATTTATATTTTATTTATGAATAATATATAAATAATTATAAAATTTATATATCTAATTTATCAGTTCGATTTGATAATTTTTGCGGTTGTTTTTTTAGTAAAATCAAAACCAAATCAAATAGTATTGGTTTTCAAAATTTAAAACCAAGTCTAATCAAATCACACCAAATATCGGTTTTTTTAAATTGGTTTGGTTCGGATTGTGGTTCAATTTGATTTTTTAATATACTCGAGTACTATTAGTAATAATTTAAATACACCCATAATTATATTTTTTTTATTCAAGTTTCATTTTAGTTTGAGTCTAAATATATTGTTATCATCACAATTTGACATAAATTTGTCCTTAATTTTGATGGATGAATACTTGTCAAACTGAGAATTAAATAAGTCATTTCTAATTTTAAATACTTGATTTCTTTACAACCCGTTTAATCCGATCCGGTTTATGTTTTTCCATTTCACAACTATAGTTATGAAATTGGAATGAATTATTTAATTCTAAGCTTGATATGTGATCCTTCGCTAAAATTAAGGATAAATATTGTGCCAAAGTATAATGAGAGAAGGATATATTTAAACTAAAAATGTATATATATCTATACTACCTTAAAAGCAAGAACTCCCAAACTTGAATGTTGAATTACTATAATACCCCCAATTAAAAATACTCAATTTATTTTATTTATTAGTTTAATTATTTGTATTATATTAAAAATAGATGTCTTTTCACATTAAAGTGTTGTGATTTTTTCAAAGAGTTGTGACTTTTCCAAAAGGTTGCGACTTTTTTGATGGGTTGTGACATTTTCGATGAGTTGTGACTTTTCGAAGGGTTGTGATTTTTCCAAAGGGTTGTGACTTTTCCAAAGGATTGTGACTTTTTCGAAAGGTTGTAACTTTTCTGATAAGGCACAATTAGCACCTATTCATACTATTATTTGTTAGCTATAAATAGAGGAGTTTCCTCTCACTTTTAAACTACAATTGTTTTTAAAGTTTTGTACTCTTCTTCTTCTTAAAAAATCTCAAGGGTTATTTGCAACAGTTGATTAAGTTCAAAATTCAACGAAATTCGAGGTATCGCGTAAGAAAGAGTTGGTGAACAAATTATAGCAAATCATTCAACAATTCACACTCGTAGTTTTTCTTACCATTTTCATGAGTTAACAGTGACGAAAAGTTGTGGGAAAGACAATAATAATAAACAAATTGTAACATCTCGCAAATTGAAATAACTAGGGAGAAGTTAAGAATTTGGAAATAATCATTTTTGGAAAGAATTGAAATCTAAAAAAATTGTTAAGTATGTTAAGTTGAGTTTTTGGTCAACTTTGAACGACCATAACTCGATCCTATCTCAGGATGAATTAGGTGTGTTTCCAGATACCGTAGGAAATATCATTGAATTATCTTTCCAACGTCGCTGAGTTTGTGCGATTCCGAGTTCGTATGAGTGAGATATGCCCATTTAAAGTTGGGTTGTTCAATTAAGGAAAGTCTAATCCGGGTTTTAGAAGGGCATTATGGTCTTTTCCATGCCCCATGACTTAGTTTCATTTTTTGGTAATTAATTGGGGTCTAAACTGATAGGATTCAGTTTACGCTTTCACAAAAGAGTTAGGGTTTTGAGAGAAGAGAAGAGAAGAGGAGAAAAGAGGAGAAGAAGCAATGATTCGTCGATTTCGTGGAGAACTGCTTGTCAATTTCGCCAAGGGTTAATCCCTACGAGATATGTGAGTTCACACAGCGTTGGGTTCGTTCACCCACGCGCCAAACATATTTTATTCAGTGTAATTTCGTCCTAAAAAGATTGAGAATTTGATGTTCTTAATGTGTGTTCTTTAATTTACTTTCGTTCTTGAATTTGGGATGAGATTGAGGAGTTCTTGAGAGGTTAAGATCGATTATTAGAGTTGCTTTGAGTTAGATTCTTGTGTATATATTGTGGGTACCTGAATCTAAAGAGATATGGAGAAAAAGAATCAAATCTAGGCGAATTGGGGCAAGAAAACGTAGAAGGAACAAGTTGGGAAAATCTGGGTACTAGGTCCGCGTCCTCAGATTTGGAAAATCCTCCCTCGCGGAGCGGAGCGGTCACGGACCGTTCTGCCTCAAAAATTATTTTCGCGACCAAAAAATTTAAATATATCTCCGCGTCCCGGATAAGCTTTCAGGCAGTGATTTCTTGATCTTTTCTCATGTTTAGCTATCTAAAGTCATTTCTAAACATCATGAGATCTTTTCTATCACAAATCACAATCCTTGAATGAGTCAAGTCAAGAGAAGTTAAGAATCAAGTCAAGAGAAGTTAAAAGCCAAGTCAAGAAAAGTTCATAGAGTCTTCCAAAAGTCTTTTACAAATGATTTAACTTTGTTTTAAGACTTGAGTTTTGAGTTCAGTAAAGAGTAAAGTTGAAGTTCATTTTTTCAAAAGTATATGGGGACTATGTATTCCCAAAGAGTTTAAAATGTTTCACATTTAAAGAAGTAAGGAAACTTTGATTTCCAAAGAACCTTTGTGCTAGTTTTCATAAAAGAGTAAATGCTTTCACAATTAAGCAAGAAGGGAAACTGAGATTTCCAAGATAGCCTTTGAGCTAAGTTTTGAGCAATTATCTCAAACCACAAAAAAAAAGGTTATGTTTTTAAAAACATAAAGAGCTAGTATATTTTGGGAGTAGTATTGAGCATCGATATGGGGGAGAGTTCAGAGAACTCCGAGCCGCCATAAACCATGTAGCCATCATGGGTAGAAAAGGGTCATACTTTTTAGATGATTCCTTTAGTGCTCTTTAGCAGACTAGTGGATCCACTTAGTAGTTCAAGTTCTATACTCCCGGTAAGGTATAGGACGGCCCTGGCAGCATGAGGTAAAACGCTGTATCATCACGATAGCTCTTAAGTAATGGTTGTCGGTTAGAGAAACTCCCACAATAGTACTTTGTATTTTTATATACATCAGAAATATTTGTATTTTCATATACAAACAGAGTTCATATTGTATCTTTGCATACATATAAAGTTATTATTGTATTTCTAAATACACAGAGTTGAAAACCATGTTTTAAAGCTTTTCTTTATACTGCATTTATTTACACTGCTTTATATTGAAATCAATTCAGTTCAGTTCAGTTGAGTTGAGCCAGGTAGGTTCTTCAGTTCCTTTCAAGCTTATGTCTTGTTTTAGATTTCCCTTTGCATACTCGTACATTCAATGTACTGATGCCAGTTGGCCTGCATCTAATTATGATGTAGACGCAGGTAACCAGGATCAACATCCAGCGCCTCGTTGATCCAGTTGAGCACTTAGAGTCAGTTGGTGAGCCTCCTAGCTTTCCAGAGGATCCTTTTTATTGCTTTCAGTATTTTAGTTCATTAGGATGTCGTGGGTCTTGTCCCGACGTCCATCTCAGTTGTTTAGAGGCTTCATAGACAGAGTTAGTGATTTTAGTTCATGAGTCTTTACCTTTACTTTTACTTTTCAGTTAAGTTGAGACTTGAGTTGCCATTTTGGCAGTGAATGTTATTATAATACATTTTAAGTTATGTTTTGAGCAGTTCAGTTTACTTGTTTTAAAAGTATTTATCTTGAGTAAAGTCTTCCGCTGAGTAAGTAAGCCAGGCCAAGTGTAGGCTCGAGGCGTGACACAAATATAAAAAAAGTCACATGATTTGGGTATGATATTTCTTCTTTATTTTTTAATTTTTTATTCTCTTACCCTCGCAAATGAGTTTCTTTCTAATTTTGGTAAAACAACGGGAATCAACATAGTCCATTGAATTATTAGTTTGGATATAGATTTTAGCTTTTACTTATAATATGATTTCAAGAAAATGGAAAAATTACCTCTCTATATATGATAGTCTTACTCAAGTATTAATTGAGTAATAATATTTTGTAAAAGATAGATTGCGTATAAAGATAAAATATTAAAATATTTATGATAATCCTTATTAGTGTCATGCACATACTACATTTCAAGTATAAATATTTAAGAGAAAAATTGTACTTAAATGGTGTCCATCATTTATGTTCATAACCTCATGAGGAAAGGCTATTGGTGACATTTTTTGTATTGATATATTATTTTAAAATTTTGTTGGTTAGATTTGCTTACAAAATTGAGTGAAGTAAAAATACTACTAAAGAAATGTCATTTTCACCCCACATTTAAACTTTGAATATATTTTGAAATGCTTCAGTGATATCTTGTCATTTTGATCTCAAAATACAAGTAACTCTATAACAATTTGTATTAATTATTTAAAAACACTTGTCCTATGTTCTTTCAATTATAATTATTTACTAAAAAGCTTCAATTTAGTAATATTAATTCCATTTTACAGCATTGTATACTATATATACAATACACACGTGCAACACACGTGCTGTGAAACTAGTATATATATATATATATATTTGAGTTTATATATATATATATATATATATATAAACTATTTCTAATAGTATATGAGTATATTTGACCCTTTTTCTAAAAGAATTACCAATAATAACATGACTAGGGCAAGTAGTAACCAATTTTTTTTTTACTATTAAAAAAATAGAATTCAATTAGAAAGACTTAAATAACAAAAAAATGTAGACTGGACCCAAATGTCATAATGTCAAAGGATAGAGTTGGAGAGTAAGCAATTGAAATTTGAAAATTGAAGGAAATTTGTTGGCACTTAGCTTTAGGTCTATCTAACATATTCCATCAGCTATTCATTTTTTATTTTTTTGAGTTTGAAAGGATAAATTCTCAATGAGTATGGTATAACAAATATTTTCTATACTAATAAACACAAGTACAAAACTATAATTTTTATTGTGATGTTTGCGTGTCATAATTTAATGTTTGTATAAATAGTATTATCAAGGGAAAATGGTAAAGACAATATCTATCAATGTACAAAATTACTTAAGTTTCTTCTTGGTTAATTTTTAGGGTATATTCATATCCCTATGGTTAGCAAAATCAGTCGTCTTGTCCTAACAAATTAAAGCTCTTAGGTATAATGGAGGATAATTTTAAATCATAATTGAAAAAAAGGACAAAATTTTGGTGTGAATTGTGAAGTATTTTGATAATCAATAATAAAAGTCTACATTAAATAAATGATGATGATGATAATAATAATAATAATATTTTTGTGTGGTATATATATTATCTGCACACATAAATTACAATAATAACATCATATTCTAGCGTAATTACACAAGTAGAGTACGCAGAGAATACTGTGTATATGCCTCCTTAATTACTCCTGCCTGGTGTATGAGATAGTTTTGATGGACCCTCGGTCCATGTGTATGAAAAGAAAAGGAAAAAGTATCTTATTAGATATACATTCATACCATATATATTAATTCTACTTATACTTTCAAATAATTATGTATTTTGTCACTAGTTAAGAGTTTTCTATCATATATTGAGGAAAGTATACTTAGATACATGTATTTTTGCTGCTAGATACACTAAACTAGAAAGAGACGAGTAAGATTGTCATGTATGCTAGATACATATGAATCACATTCCATATAAACTAGATACATGTATATCTATGTATTTGAAATATAGATACATAGGAGAATGACGAGCGAGATGAGACGGAGGCAAGCGAGATTTATCAATGTATTTTAGATACATGTGAATCCACTTAAATACAATGTATAAACAAATTACACCAAATTTTGACTCAATGTATCCCGAGAGACATAAATCTGGACGTATCTAGACGCACCAAAATTTGGTAAGATTAATAATATTGAAAACAAGTGAGATTTCCTTAAGTTTTCCAAAAAAAAAAATCATGCTAAAAATAATGAAAAAAAACCGCAGTAATAAAAAATAATATACAATAACAAAGGCAAAAGGTAATAAAGTTAACAGTAAAAAAGTAATAATATAATCCAACAACTTACTAACATTTTAATTTAATATAATCCACCACGAAATATTGATACTTAACATGTCATATACTTTACTATTTAGATGTCCAACATGTATGCATATGCAACATGTAAGAATTGTACATGTATGATGATTATTAGAATAATTATTTGTTGAAAATTGATTACGACGATCAATAAGGATTAGTAATATTAAAATATAATGCAAAAGACGACAGACATGCTCATTCTCAAAGAATGCTAGATCCGCATTAATAGGCACACATATTCCTATGTCAATTATTTTATTTATATAAAACAGTAATTATAATATATACATCTAATTAACATATAAAATCATATGTATATATTTCATAATATTAATTAAAAATTAGTGTAATGGAAAATAAGACAAAACTTGTTTTGGGTGGGTTGACTTCACTGGATGGTGTGCCGCAGTGAATATTTTCAGAATAATATCACTACTTTTAACAATAACATACACATATTTATTCATGGAATTAATTACGGATTAGCCCCTAATTACTTTTATTTTTGCAACACATAATCACCTTAAACTTACCTTAGAAATCTACAAATAATATTCTTACAGTTATACAATTGATTAATTAATTAATTCATTATGTGAAACCCTTTTTATATATCCAAATGATCAGTTAATAATTAATTAGTTAGATATCTAAAAGTGACTCTAAAAAAAAGAAACGATTAATTAGTATTAATTAATCAGGGTACACATAAATTAAATGTTTAAAGAATTTGCTAACGATTGTACGACCAATCTTTTCTTTCAGAATCGTGGTCAGAAGCTTGGGCGAACTCTTTTGCATGGGAAAGCCTGTCAAAGGCTAACTGGCTTAGGGATCAGAGTTGCAAACTGCTCGACCATTTCAACTCACAATCAAATTTTTTTTTTCCATTTATTATGCAACTACATATTCAATACTTGAAATGAAGTATATTAATAGTAGTTGATAAATCAAACTTTCAATTTCATTCACCAATAATATTAGAAATAAAAAACAAATAAATGAAGTAGTTGATCATACTTGATATTTCTTTTGTGTCACCACGAGTCACATATGGATAACATTTGCATTTAATTATCATAATTTTTTTTTTAGTTAAAAGGATGATTAATTAATTAGGGCCAACCATTTTACCATCACTAGACTCAAGAAGCCCGTGATATATATATTTATATAATGAACACACAATAACATATATATGTAATATAGTTGTTAAAGAAGAACAACAATATGAAAATGGAACATGTAAACTCTAATACTTTATGCCTTTTTTCTTCTTTCTTTCAAAGCTTCAATCGCAGCTCCAAAATACCATGCCAGCACACGTGAGGAGAATTCAAAAGCTGTCCATCATTAAGTTCTTTTTGCTTTTGCACTACTCGAAACAAAAGTTTTATATATAAAACATGATTTTTCACTCATTTTTCATATAATCATCTCATTAAGAAAATGCCTAGTAGAAAATAGATTCTATCACTGAAATAGTAAGAAGTTTCCTAAATTTTTCGTATGATTTTTTTTTTTTTTTTGGTTTCTTATTCAGTGTCCGGTACCCGTATTAGAGTTTGACTATTCTGGATTCACACCGGATAGGGCCCTATTTGGAGGTAGCGCTCCCTACTAAGAGAAATCTGGTTAAGAGAGAAGGAACTCCATCCACTGCATCATATCTGTTGTTCGTTTGAAAATGTTTTTTTTTTTTTTTTTTTACAATGATTCAATTAAAATATCTGTGAAAAAATCAATAGACATTTTTCAGTGGAGATATAGTAAATTTTTAGTAGCGTTGGTTGTTAAGCACAAATTATGCATAATAGAATTTCAAAAGAATTCCTGAAATTTGATGACTACGCTGAAAATTGGATTTGGATCAGAATTTGTTTCAATTTCATTTTTTTAAAAGTACGAAATATAAGCTTATCGTATTGAAATAAAATTACAAGAAAATAAAAATAAACTTCTGAAACAATTTATATTTCTTATTAATATATTGATTAGTTTTATATCTTTAACTATTGAGTTCACATATGTTTTCATTCAACTATATTACAGATTTATACATATCCGGCTAATTTTATGTTCTTTTTTAACAATTGACTAATCCCATAATAAATCTTTAATTTTTGAGATTCAACTTAATCAAACCTAATATTGCATAATGCCTATATTAGGTATTTGCTGAGTCATTCCATAATTTCCAACTAATTAAACCACGTAGCCAACTACGACACTGACTTTATTCCTTCATACTTAAAACCCCAAATTAAGTATATTTAGCTGTGTTTTCAAGAATTAAGTCATGTATATATATTTATTAAGGGTAATGCTAATTGACCAGAAAAATTGGTCAAAATTTGGTCAGATATTTAAAAAGTCTATAATATCCTTTTATTTTAAAATAAACTGATCTTTTTCCATTTTTTAATTAAAAGGTTTTAAAATTTAAAAAATAAAAATGTTCAAAAAGGTAAAATAACATAGTGTGAAATATGTTATTTTACCATTCTGGTCAAATTCTGGCCAAGAGGATTTTTCCATTTATTAAATAACTAATTAAATACTCTCTCAGTCTTATATTAGTTGATCACCTTACTAAATTAAGAAAGCATGAATTGATTTTTCTCATATTACCCTTGCAATTAATTCTTTTTGAAAGTGTTCACACTTGTTTGTAAAGTTTCAAAGAAGTTATTAAAGAGTGAATTGGTAAAATTATTCTTTTATTTATGAATTTTTAATATGCGTATAAAATGAAAAATGACCAACTAATATGAGACGCAGGGAGTAATAATATAATTAAGTAAAGGTGGGTTGGTCCCAAGATTAGGGGTAGGAACAAAGCCCGTGATTCCCGACGCAAAGGAAGCTGCAAACATGCAAAAACAAATTCATCCTTTTCCTTTATTTATGTGTTATAGAGATCAACATCACATACAGCAAGACATAGTACACTTGTGTGTCAGCACTTTAAGATAATATATATATATATATATTCATATTCGATATTTATACAAAACACGTTGGTATACCATTAATTAAGTGATAGCTATATTTCTTTTTGGTAGAAAAGATACTTATATTAATTATTAATATTAATAAAATAAGTATGTTTATATCTACAACAGAAGAGCAAAGCAACGTGAATTAGACTTGGTAATGACAATACTAAGTACTTCTTTTCAATTATAAAGCACAAATGTTTAAAACATGCCACTACTCTAAAGGATGAAGCAGGAATTTGGCAAATGGATTAAGTTCTTATAGCCAACAAATTTATTAATTACTACAAGACTCTTTTAGGTGCTGTTATTTGCAGTTTTGATGATTTGACAAACAAAGGATCTAGTAAGGGGACCTAATCCCCATCAGTCATATCAGTACAATTGTCAGCTGGAAAAAGTACACAAGGTTGGTGCACGGTCTCCAAGTGTGGTAGAAACCTCGGCCAATCACATTTCCTTGAAGGTTGTATCTATTCTCATAAAGACTTCTTCACACAGACACAATCTCAGTTTTTGCAATACAGATTTTCAGAGAAAACGACAAAAACCACTCCTCTCAAGAAGTACTTACCAAAGAGCAACATGGACCAGATAGAGCAACTTGTGTCTTAGTTGTCTTAGGTTTTACTTCAGTGCTTATCGTTGTAAATCTAATCCTAAAATATAAAGGAATTAGATGTTTTGTTAGTTCGTCAAAAAATCTAAATCAGTTGTGTCTAACTGGTTTAGTGGGCAACATTGTTCGCTGCTTAGTCAAATTCTAAGTCATCTAGTGTTAGGTGGGTTAGTGGGCAACCGTGGGTTGCTTAGTGAATTCTAAGTTATCTTGTGTCGGGTAGCTTAGTGGAAAATAGCGATATTGCTTAGTTGCTCTATTTGTAGTGGAAATACTACTCTTAGGGGGAAGGGATTTAGAGGTAAATTCCTAGGTTGCAAGTTGTTGTAATCTGAATCGTTGCTCTATTTGGAAGAAATGGAGTTTGGTTTGAAAAGCTTGTGAGGACAGGTCGTGGTTTTCACCGCCCTTAGAGCAAGGGGGTTTCCACGTTAAGTGCTTGTATTGTCTTTGCTATTTTGCTTATCTTACTGCTATTGCTTGCATTACTGTTCTTAACGTGTCAAGGGACCTAGTCCATTGACGTTTAGTGGACGCCTCTATTCTAACAATTGGTATTAGAGAAGGTTCTCTCTATATTGGTTAACACCAAGAGAGATTCCTGTGCAGAATGGCCGCTCCACTTAACTTGGAAGAAGGAAAATCGTCTACAAGACCACCTTGTTTCAATGACCAATTCTATAGTTGGTGGAAGACGAGGATGCACGACTTCCTAATGGCTGAAGATAGTGAGCTGTGGGATATTGTGCTAGATGGTCCCTTTATACCTACAATAGAGGTTAATGAAGGTGATATCACAAGAGTTGTTCCAAAGACACGTCAACAATATGATAAAACTGATAGAAAGAAGATAGAGAAAAGCTACAAGGCCAAGAAGTTGCTGGTGTGTGGGATTGGTGCTGAAGAGTTTAATCGTATCTCTGCCTGTGAGTCTGCAAAGGAGATTTGGGACTGTCTCCGGACGGCTCATGAGGGGACATAATAGGTCAAAGAATCAAAGGTAGACCTGCTAACTACCCAATATGAAAACTTCACTATGAAATAAGGAAAAACCATTCATGAAATGAGCACTAGATTTGCATCTATCACGAATGAGTTACAGTCTTTGGGTGAACCTGTTCACACAAGCATACAGGTCATGAAGATTCTTTGAGTTCTTCAAAAATCCTAGTTGAGCAAGGTTGATGCTATCACTGAGGCCAAGGACCTGAAAGTGCTCACAATGGATGCTCTTATTTGAAGTCTTCAAACTCATGAAATTAATAGAAACCAAAAGGCATCAAATAAGGAAGTGAAGAATGATAAATCTCTATCCCTCAAGGTGGCATCAGGAAACACATCTGATGAAGAAGAAAGCATGGCCTACATCACTAGGAGATTCCAAAAAATTGTGAGAAAGCATGGGAGTTTTTGAAAAGGTGGAATTTCAAGCAGGGCTGCAACTGCAAATGATCTGTGTCACAAGTGTGGTAAGCCAGAGATTGTCCTATGACTAAGGTTGAAAATACAAGACCTGGAGAAGACAAGGAAAGGAGAAGGGACCCGATCCCTGACAAAAAGGGAAGGAAATCGGTTGCTGACTATGTTGTAAAGAAGGCCCTTGCTGTCTGGGGAGACTCTTCTAGTGAGTCAGATCAGTCAGAACACCCTAAAGATGTATCCATGGTTGCGGTCAAAGATGATGAAAATATGTTCAACATCATGTTTGCTCTCATGGCAAATTCCGATGACGAAGATGCTGAGGAAGAGGTAACACTTTTTGACATTAAACAAGATTTGCACATTTATTCTGTTAAGAAATTGAGAAATCTAGTTGCTGTCTTGATTGACTCTATTGCTGAGTTAACAACTGAAAAGGACTTGATGAATAATAGCCTAGATATATTTCTTGAAGAAAAGGTTGGGTTGGTTGAACATATGTCTGTGGTGGAGGAACAACTGGTAGTCCTAGAAATTGAGAATCTAGAACTCAAAGAAAAGATGAAAATGGTGAATAAAAAATATGGCAGAGGAAAGGGAGAAGCTAACAATCTGCAACCACAACTAGAAACTAGCTTAAATAGTGCTGAGACTAAACTTGCACTGGCTTTGGAGAGAAACAATCAGTTGGAAAGGGACATGGTCCGACTTAAAGAAGAGCTTGAAAAGTCTATGAGATGGGCAAGTTCCTCTAAGCTACTTTCTAGTATCACAAGCCAAGGTCAACACAGTGGGAAAGGGCTAGTTCAAGCATCTACCCTCCTTATAACCCTCACAGTAAATATGTGTCTGTTTCTGACAATCTGTTGTGTCTTCATTGAGGTTGTAATGGCCATTTGAAGAAGGATTGCCCAGTTTTTAAAGGTTCCAGGAAAATCTTCTGACTTACACTACACAGAAAATTACAAAAAAACAAAGGACTTGCTCTCACTCCAAAAGGGTCTAAAATGAGAAAGACTTTTCTGCCTCATTGGACAAAAAGTTCTCTTATCACACCTCTATCTGCCTACTGGGGACTCAGATTGAAATGGGTTCCCAAGTCTTACAAGTGATCTTTATTGCAGGAGAGTGGAGGAAGTAGCAGTCAGTGCTGCTTCATGGATAGTGGATGTTCAAAGCATATGACTGGGAGGACTGATAACCTCCTATCACTCAAGGCACTTTAAGGCAGAGGTGTTTTTTTTTGAAATGGAAAGCAGGGATATATTCTTGGAGTTGGAAGAGTTGGAAAATCACTGGAGCACTCTATTGAAAATGTGTACTATGTAAGTGGACTGAAATATAGTCTTCTCAGTGTATCTCAAATATGTGACAAGGAAACAAAGTGAAGTTTCTATCATAAAAGTGCATAGTTACTAATCTGGTGACAAGGGAAGTAATTCTAATACCAAAAAGGTAAAAGAACATGTACATCGCCGACATAGATACTGCTTAGGGAGATGATCTTACTTGTCTTAGTGCTCAAAATGAGAATGCCAATCTATGTCATAGAAGACTCGGACATGTGAGCTCCTCTCTACTGAAAAAACTTCTTCCAGAGACCTGGTCCGGGGGTTACTAAAGTTGAAGTTCAGCGACACCAAGGTGTGTGATGCATCTGTTAAAGGCAAACAAACCAGATCCACATTCAGGTCAAAGAATCAAGTAAGTTCTTCTCGTTCCCTTAAACTTATTCACATGGATCTATGCAGACCTATGAGGATTCAGAGCAGGGGTGGAAAGAAGTACATTTTGGTGATTGTTGATGATTACTCAAGGTTCACTTGGATAATGTTCTTAAAGTCCAATGAGGAAACATACGATGTGTTAATGATCTTCATCAAGATGATTCAAGCTAAAGCTATACTGCAAGATTACAAGGATCAGGTCCGATTAGTGAACTGAATTTGAAAATACGAAGCTTGACAATTTCTGTGCTGAAAATAGAATTCATCATGACTTCTCTTCTCCCAGAACACCTTAACAAATGGTGTTGTGGAAAGAAATAACATAACTCTGGTTGACATAGCCAGAACTTTGCTTATTGACTCAAATCTTCTGAAATCCTTCTGGGTTGAAGCAGTCAATACGGCCTGCTATGTAACCAACTGGTTCTTGATCAGGTCCTTGCTGAACAAGACACATTATGAGCTACTATACAATAGAAAGCCCAAGCTAAACTATCTAAGGGATTTTTGTTGTAAGTGTTTTGTAGTTAACAATGGCAAGGATGATCTAGGAAAATTCGATCCTAAAAATGACGAAGGAGTATTTGTAGGATACTCGTCATTCAGCAAGGCCTATAGAGTGTACAACAAAAGAACTTTGTGCATTGAAGAAAACATTCATTTGACTTTTGATGAAGCTAGTGCCTTGTCATATTTAAATCACAGAGACAAGAATGATCTGGAAGAACTCCTTCAGATTTAAAGAGATGAAGTGAATGAATCTTTGACCGAAAGTACTCAAGATCCAGGAGATGCTGATCAGGAGTCATCAGAAGATGTGAAAGAAAATGATGAACTTTGAGAGGGACCTGGTACCTCTGTGAATGCAGATCCAAATAAATCTTCCCAACCTGAAGATAATGTTCATGAGGAAGTCTAAGAAGAACAAACAGACCAACCTCAACCTCCTAATGCTCAGTCCAGGTGGAAACACCAGTCATCTCACCCTTTTGACAATCTTGTTTCTCCTTTGAATTCTAGGATGTAAACCAGATCCGAAGTAAGAAATTTGGTTGCCTTTTTAGCCTTCATATCTAACATTGAGCCAAAGAACATCAAGGAGAACTTGATAGATGCTGACTGGGTCAATTCTATGCATGACGAACTCCATCAATTTGAACGGAGTAGAGTATGGCACCTGGTCATTAGACCTGATGACAAAACTATTATTGGGACTAAGTGGGTGTTTAGAAACAAACTTGATAAAAATGACATTATCACAAGGAACAAATCGAGGTTGGTGATTCAAGGTTATAATCAAGAAGAAGGCATTAACTATGATGAAACATTTGCTCCAGTTGCCAGAATGTAGGCCATCAGAATTCTCATTGCTTTTGTAGCCTATATGGAGTTCAAGCTATTCTAAATGGATGTCAAAAGTGCTTTCTTAAATGGTGACTTGAAGGAAGAAGTGTACATACAAAAACCTCTTGGGTTCAAAGATATTGATCTCCTAAATCATGTGTTCAAATTGGACAAGGTTCTTTATGAATTGAAACAGGCTCCTAGGGCATGGTATGAAAGGTTTTCTAGCTTTTTGCTAAAAAATGATTTCAAGAAGGGGAAGATTGACAATACCTTGTTCCTAAGACTAGAGGGAGAGAGTTGCTTATCATTCAAGTGTATGTGGATGATATCATCTTTAGAGCCACATCCGAGGTCCTATGTGAAGAATTTCCTAATCTATTGGGAAATGAATTCGTGATAAGCATGATGGGAGAGCTGACCTTCTTCTTGGGATTGCAAATCAAGCAAACTCCAAATGAGACCTCAATTTGTCAAGAAAAATATATCAACGAATTGCTGAAAACGTTTCACATGACTGATTCAAAGCCAATTGACACCCCCATGGGCACCAACTCAAAATTGGGAGCTGATGATTTTGGTGGCTTGGTAAATCAAACTATGTACAAGGAAATTATCGGATCACTGCTATATCTAACAGCAAGTAGACCTGACATAGTGTTCAGTATAGGGGTGTGTGCAGGATTTCAAGCTTGTCTTAGAGTGTTGCACTTAAAGGCCGCCAAGAGGATTCTGAGGTAGCTAAAAGGGATAGAAGACGTGGTCCTTTTCTACCCAGTTGGAGATTCATTTGAACTAGTGGGGTTCACAGATGTAGACTTTGCAGGTTATCAGGTTGACAGGAAAATCACTTTTGAAATGGCCCACTTTCTAGGCTCTTCACTCATCTCATGGGAAACTAAGAAATAGAATTTTGAAGCCCTCTCCATAGCCGAGGCTGAATATGTGACTGCTGCCTTTTGCTGTGCTCAATTACTTTGGATAAAGCAGCAGCTGAAGGATTTTGGAATCCTCACTCACACTATCCCTTTTATGTGTGACAACGCCAGTGCTGTCAGTATAGGGGAAAATCCTGTTCAACACAAGAGAACCAAGAATATTGATGTTAGACATCACTTCCTAAGGGATAATGTTGAAAATGAGACTATTTGTATGCAGTATTGCAGAACTGAGGATCAAATTGCTGATATCTTTACCAAAGCCTTGAGCAAAGATCAGTTCGTTACTAACATACTGAAGCTAGGAATGTTGAAAATGGACTGGCTGGGTCTTTTTAGGCATCCAACCTTCAATGGCTATGATATGGAGAACATGTATCCTCTATTAATTGTAATGCCTTGCATGTTAGACCAATCGTGTACCTCCTTTGCAGGTATACACTAGTGGAAACTGGAGAAGTGAGGAAGGCTCTCAACCATTCAGAAGTGATCTTTTCGCATTCAAATAGGGACCTGGTCCTGTTTAAAGGCTAGCATTCTTTTCCTTGATTTTAAAACTGCCATTGAGAACCGTTGAGACCTCCACGTGTCAGCCATTGGTCACTCTAACTGATGTGTCCCATCCCTTTAAGTTCAAGCGTCGCGTCTCTCAGGGATCTGACACATCCTTTCAAATCCTTTTTATATCTCTTCCCCCTAGCCCTTTTCAAAATCATTTCAAATTTCCTTGTTTGCCCTTCTCTGCCAAAAAATCCTAACTCATTCTTTTCAAGGTTTCTTCTTTGCTTTTCCTCTCATCATGTCTAAATCACCCTCTCCTCCTAGGAATGTAGTAGGTACTCTTAATGAAATAGATCCTGTCGATTTCTACTTTTCCTCTGAAGTTCCCTCTCCGTTGAAATCGTCAATCTCTTCTCTGGCGAAAGATACTGAAACGAGTTGTCCTACTCCCTTGTCTCCTACTGACCTTAATAATCCTGCACCTCCTAGACAACATGGTCCCTATCCGTTAACACTGTCTGCTTGCTTGTTTGAGGGTGACCTTCCTGAGCATCGACATTTTTAATCGAACATCCTTGCTGCTAGTGAATACATGGTTATAGAGAGTCTGACACAGATGCAAGAAGGGCTGAGAAATGAGGAAAGTAGTGGCTTTGGTGAAGTCTTTCTTGAAAACACCGAACCAATCTTTGATAAAACGCCAGAAGTTGGACTTTATTATGCTAGTGACTCAGATGACACTGATGAGGACAACACTTCACTCAAATGGGCAGTGCAGAAAAGAATGGTGCATGTCACTGCAAAAGGAAAAGAAAAGGCTGTTGAGGAAACTCCAAAAAGAAAACTTGTCACCAGAGCAACTAATAAGAAATTTATGGGGGATGCCATGAAGTCTAACAAATCAACTACTGATGAAAAAAAAAGGAAGAGAAAGGCAGGTAAATTGGAGATTGATATACCTCGAGAAGGATTGGTGGTGGTTCAAAATGAACACTCACAGAATGATACTGAATCAGAAGATACCCTACTGGCCAAGATACAAAGGCGAAGGGAGGAACAAGAAAAAGGAAACAAAAATGACAAATCTGGAAAAACTAGATATCTCTCTGTACAAGGGGTTGCTGCTGAAAAGAAGGAGAAAGTCAAGGAAACAACTAAGAAGAAGGCTAAGGGAAAATCAAAATAAAATGTGGTGACTATGCCTGTTGCTAGAAATGTACCAGAACAGAGACTTGGTACTAAGAGAAAGCGAAATGGAAAGGAAGACACCAAACAAAATATTGTTAACAATCTGCGTGTATAGAAGGTCCTGGGTGGGAGAGTGTTTGATCCCACGATCCTAAAAAAACTGGAATGAACTCGTTGGTGGATCTAGTGGATATTCAATCATGGACTCACCTGTTCATGACTAAATCTCATATAATGTATGAATACCAAGTTAGCAAGTTCTACTACAATGTGGAGTTCAATGAGGATGGAAGCCTTCAGACTTTGGTAAGAGATAAACAGTTACATCTAAATGAGGAGCTGTTGTGAGAGATTCTAGAGGTGCCTAGAGAAGGGATTAGGTCCATGGCTGGAAAACTCTGCACTCATCACTTTGCCAATGAGTGCTCTAAACATCCATATATGCATCGTGGATGCATTCAGAAGAAGCTCATGAAAGGGGAATACCAATTTCTGTTTGAGTTTGTGAACAAGGTGGTTCTTTCTCAATCTGAGAGGCGTACAATTGCCAATTCAGCAGATTTATTCTTAATGGAATCTCTCTGCAAGTTCGACCCGCTGAATTTGCCAGCACTCATGTTGGAACACATGCACAAAATGGTGATTGAACGTGAAAGGCAAGCATGGAATGAGATATGGATACTTTCTCACAAAAGTGTTTGATCATCTGAAAGTTTCAGTGGGACAAGGTATTGTTGGAACAGTTAAACAATCTAATTCTCTCAATACCTTAGTTGAGTGTGAGTGCATTGAGGGTCAAATGGGACAATTGAGTAAAATGTCTCAGTTAGTGGCTGAACGGGATCAACTCAAGCGTGAACTGGAGGAACTGACAACACTTGTGGGGAAGAAGGATGCTGAAATAGCACTATGGAAGGCACAACTGGCCAAAGTTCAGTCTGACGGACCTGGTACTGAAGAGGTCAAAGAGTTACATTTGAAAAATGCAGCCCTTTTGACTCAAACTGCCGATCTCCAAGAGAGGTTGATCAAAGCTCATGACTCTACCAATGATCACCTTACCTTTGTCATAAAATCTCTCACTCATCAGCCTTCCTCTTCCTAATTCTCTCTATCCTTAGGCCTTGCCTGCTTTTTTTTTTGTGTGGGCAGTGTTCCATGTTCTCTTTTGCAGTTTATTGTCAATGTATTAGATGCTTACTTTATGAAATGAAAAGGACTTCTGTTTTGTTGTGATGTCTTCCAGACTAATTCTTTTTCTATGATGTGCTACTCAAAGCTATGGTCTTTCTATGTATGCTTACTTTTAATCTTGGTTTACTGTCTCTCTCTTTTTATGATGCCAAAAGGGGGAATGGGTGTCCTATAGACAGAGGGAAGCAAAAGAGGAGAATATAGCATTATGAGTTTGTCATCATCAAAAAAGGGGGAAATGTTATTTGCAGTTTTGATGATTTGACAAACAGAGGACCTAGTAAGGGGACTTGATCCCCGTTAGTCATATCCGTACAATTGACAAGTGGAAAAAGTACAAAAAGTTGGTGCACGGTGTTAAAGTGTGGCAGAAACCTCAGCCAATCACATTGCCTTGAAGGTTGTGTCTATTCTCATAAAGAGTTCTTTACACAGACACAATCTCAGTTTTTGCAATACAGATTTTCAGAGCAAACAGCAAAAACCACTCCTATCAAGAAGTACTTACCAAAGAGCAACAGGGACCAGATAGAACAGCTTGTGTCTTAGTTGTCTTAGGTTTTACTTCAGTGCTTATCATTGTAAATCTAATCCTAAAATATAAAGGAATTAGATCTTTTGCTAGTTTGTCAAAAAGTCTAAATTAGTTGTGTCTAATTGGTTTAGTGGGTAACATTGTTCGCTGCTTAGTCAAATTCTAAGTCATCTAGTGTTAGGTGGGTTAGTGGGCAACCGTGGGTTGCTTAGTGAATTCTAAGTTATCTTGTGTCGGTAGCTTAGTGGGCAATACCGATATTGCTTAGTTGTTCTATTTGTAGTGGAAATACTACTCTTAGGGGGAAGGGATTTATAGGTAAATTCCTAGGTTGCAAGTTGTTGTAATCTGAATCGTTGCTCTATTTGGAAGAAATGGAGTTTGGTTTGAAAAGCTTGTGAGGACAGGTCGTGGTTTTCACCGCCGTTAGAGCAAGGGGGTTTCCACGTTAAGTGCTTGTGTTGTCTTTGCTGGTTTGCTTATCTTGCTGTTGTTGGTTGCATTACTGTTCTTAACGTGTCAAGGGACCTGGTCCATTGGCATTTAGTGGACGCCTCCATTATAACAGGTGAAAAAGCTACCTATAGAGAGTTAAAACTTTAACTAGCCTCTTATAGAATGGTCCAGTTTTGTCCACGAGTCAGCAAATAGAATTGTTAAAAACCATTTACTAAGGAAGACGTTAAGACTATCATTTTTCAGATTTATTGCAATAAGAGTCCTTGTCTAAATGGCTATGGAAGTGAATTTTTAAGTCTGCTTGGGGAATTGTGGATGGTGATATCACAACTGTTGTCCTAGAATTTTTTCGGAATGACAAAGTGTTGAAACAATTGAATTCCACTAATATTGCTTTGATTCCAAAGGTAGTGGCACCAGAAAATGCTAGCCCATATAGGCCCATTTCATGTTGTAATGTGATTTACAAATGTATATCTAAAATGATTTGCTTTAGACTAAAGAATGTCATTAACACAATAGTAGCAGAGAATCAGTCACCCTTTGTTCAGGGAAGATCAATGGTGCACAATATACTAGTTTGTCACGACTTACTGAGGTACTATGAACGGAGACATCAACTATATGCTTAATGAAAATCGATCTAAATAAAATGTATGATATGGTCAGCTGGGAATTTCTAAAAAAAGCTTTAAAGGGTTATGAATTTCCATGAAGGTTTATCAATATAGTTATGACATGTGTAACTTCACCCTCTCACAATTAAAATTAATAGAGAGGAGCATGGTTTTTTTGCTGGAAGAAGGGGACTTAGACAAGACAACCCCATGTCTTCTCTATTGTTTGTGCTTGTAATTGAGTACCTCTCTAGAGTGTTGAAGTGTATGTGTAATCTTCCAGACTTCACTTATCATCCCATGTGCAAGAAGATGAAGCTATCCTATTTGATTTTGTTGATGATCTAATGATTTTCTGTAAAGCTAATGCTACTTCTGTCCGCAGAGTAATGGAGGAACTAGCACACTTCAGTGGTGTTATAGGGTTGGTTGCAAATATGGAGAAATTTAGTATCTTTATGGCAAATATGGATGAACTAATCAAGGATCA
The DNA here is from genome assembly GCA_036250505.1 of Solanum acaule. Taxonomy (NCBI): domain Eukaryota; kingdom Viridiplantae; phylum Streptophyta; class Magnoliopsida; order Solanales; family Solanaceae; genus Solanum; species Solanum acaule. Next base: position 29,106 of record JAJOOR010001170.1, read on the forward strand.
ATTGCTAACTCTGAGTGGCTTCACTTAAGGTATCTTTCCCATCAAGTACCTTGGTTTGCCCCTCTCAGCTAAAAAATGGAACAAATTAGAATATAAACTAGTCGACAAGATTACTAGTAGGATTAACAATGTGTATTCAAAGCAACTGTCATATGCAGAAAGATTACAAGTAATACTAGTTGTTTTGTTTTCTATTCATAGCTTCTCAGGATCTGTTTTGTGGTACAGAAGAAATAGAAAGGTGACACTAGTGGCATAGAACAAGGTTTGTTGCCCAAAGAAATTTGGGGGGCATAATACTAAGAGTTGCAGGAACTGGAATGTTGCTTCAGTTGGCAAAATTACTATGGCAATTATCAGAGTAAAATGATTCATTCTGAGCAAAATGGGTTCATGGTGTATATATGAAGACATAAACAAATATTTGAACTATCGGAAAAAGATTAATGCTTTGAAGGAGATGATGAAGGGTTGGTACATACAAGGGAGATACCAGTTAACTCATAACGACCAATATTCTATTACAGGGAGCTATAATGCTATGTTGGGACAACAAAGCAGACTAAATATCAGAACTCATCTGGACTGCACTTTCACAGCCAAAACATCAATTTATTGTGTGGTTGGTTGTACAAGGGAGACTACTTACAAAAGAAAGATTAAGGCGTCTCACTATTTCAGTGGAAAATACTACATGTTGTCTTTGTCTAAGTCAATCTCTAGAGACTCAGTTGCACATCTTTGCAGAATGCTCTTGGATAGATACATTGAGAGATGACATCCAACAATGGGTAAGACTAACCATACCTAAGGGTTAGGTTCAGAAAGATCTGGAAGGCATAAATAGAAAGAACTGAAAGCAATTTTAGAAGGGAGTGATCACATCTATTTGGGGATCGTTGATCTATCATAATTGGAAAATAAGGAACTGGATGATTTTTGAAGGATCATCGGTGAATATTGATATAGTGTTAGTACAAATTACGAAAGAAGTTAAACAAATCTTAGACTTACTTAAAGGATCCAGGAAAGTTAGCAACAGTCAAATGTTGATAACCAAGTTACTTTGTGTCTAATTGTTTTTTCTTGGTAACTTAATCATCTTAGTACTCTTCCTAGAAGGTGGCTGAGATGATAGGGGACCTATGGTGAAATGTTCTTTGTTGCTTAATGGTAATTTAGAGTTTTACCTAAATATAAGTATGCATTAATTGTAGTAAAACACAAGATTGATAGAGTAATTTAGGAGTATTCAAGGCTTTTCTCATTGAATCTAAAAGGCAATATGTATTTATATGAGTTCAGAATGTTGAACTATGACCTAAGTAGACTAGACTTCTACTTGTACAATGAACATAGGGTTCTATAATATGTATGACTATTACATTGGATTGAAGACCAACTCAACAATAGTTATTCTATTTTGTGTGCTACTATCCCTTACACATTCCTGATCTATTTCAACTTCTTCAACACTTTCCTCAAGCTAATGAAAGGTGTAATAGCCACTCCTAGCTTGCTTCAAAATCCTACAAACATCTACTTAGTCAGTGCTTTTGTATGGATGTCGGCTAGCTGATCCTTTGACCTAACAAATCGTGTGATAAGTTGTCAGTAAGTTGTCGACTGACAACTGTTTCCCGACAAATCCCTACATATTAACAAATCTCTACATTTATAGTATTTACTTGGGGCTAATTTGTAAATAATAATTGTTAAACAAATCTCTACATATTAACAAATAAGTCTCGTTTCTAGAATACTCTACAATCCTAGATTATTTCAAGGACTCTTTATGTAAATCTATTATATTCTAGAATCCCTACATATTAACAAATCTCTACATTTATACTATTTACTTAAGGGCAAATATATAAATAATAATTGTTAAACAAATCTCTACATATTAACAAATAAGTCTCGTTTCTAGAATACTCACCAATCCTAGATTATTCCAAGAACTCTCTATGTAAATCTATTATATTCTAGAATCTACTATGAAAAATCCCCACTTTTTTCTAGAATATTCTACTAAGACTAGTCCTCTTTCCTATGTAAGCTTCCACACAGATAATTTTAACCCCGTAGCACCTATCTAGCGTGATGATGTGCCGGACCATCACTCAAAAATCTCTAATATCATTAAAGTATATGATTATTGAGAGGAAGGCCGAAATGATGGAGATATAATTTGGTTAAACAACACGTTATATTAAATAATTTTGTCAAGTGGAAGGACAATGAAGTCGCTCAAGAATTAAAATAGATCAAATGGGACAAATTTAAGAAAGGAAAATTTTCTTCTTTCCAATGTGAAAGAGCAACAAAATTTAGAAAATCTTCTAAATTTATATTGGAATCTTTTGGTATTGATGGTATAAAATATTTGGATAATTTCAATATTTCAATCTTCATTCATGTGGTCCCAAGACTCATTTCTTTAAAATTAAAATGTATTTTTGACTTATCAAGACGCAGTCAATAAATAAAAGACTATTTTATGTGTTTTTTTTTTGGGTAAACAATAGGTATGTTTTTCAACGACGTTGAAGGGCTTGAAGCAGTCCACAAAATATTTTTGGAAAAGGAAAAATCCTTTTGGTAAGAATTTGGTCAGAATGATATTTTATCTATGTTATTTTTTCTTTTTAAATATTTTTATTCTTTTAATTTTAATATCTTTTAATTAAAAAATGGAAAAAAAGATCAGTTTATTTTAAAATAAAAAAAATATTATAGATTTTTTAAATTTCTGGCCAAATTTTCTGGCCATTTAACATTACCCAATATTTTTTTGGAAATAATAGCCATGTAGTACCATCTTATTTTATACTCTCTGTTCTCCCGGTTCACAATTTAACTTGTTCATTATTTTTCAAAAATAAAATTTTCATTTTTATGAGTTTTACTTATCACTTTTAAAATATCAAAAATAATAATAATTATATTTTCCATATTTTGCGATCTTAGCATTAATTACTTATTATCAAATTATTTTTCAAAACTTAATACTAAATATCAATTAATACGGATAGTGTGATAAAATAGTCATATCAATTATTGTTTTCATAATGAATGTGCTAGGTCAAAATGTAACATATAAAAGTAAACGGTGAGAGTATGATAAAAATAATAATGTTTTAACGGATACAAAGTTTAATGTGTTAAGTTGACATATATATTATATTAGTTGTAGTGTGAAAAAGAATGAAAATTATTGAAAAATTAATTTGATAAAAATACATCAAATTAACATTTTTAACATCCCGTGATGATGAACTGGCCATATTTTGTTTTATTTTTTTTGTTTTTAACGCAGGAAAAATAAGGTAAGGAAATCTAATGGAAAAAAAAAACAAAAGAAATCAACATATTTTTGTTTTATTTTATTTTATGTATTAGACCAATTTCAATCTTAAAAAAAGCACTCCAGTAATGAACTTGCCATATTCTTTCTTCTTCTTGAAATGTAGGGAAATAAGGCAAATGAAAAAAACAAAAGAAATCAGCATATTTATTATTTTTTACTCTCTTCGTTCCTTTTTAGTTGTCATAGGCTTCTTTTTGAGACTCAAATGATATCAATTTTGACTAATTAACATTTTAAGATGCATTATTTCATCATATTGATATGAAAAAAGTTACAATTTATAGTACTTTCCATATTATTTTTATCTAAAATTTTATTTTAAAATATCGAATGAAGGTAATTTAATTTAGCTTTAAAAAATAATCAATTTAACTCTCGAAAAACGGAACATGACAACTAACAGTAACATAAATAGTATGTATTTTGACCAATTTCAATCTTAAAAAGGCTCTCAAGTAATGAACTTGCCATATATTATTTTTCTTGAAATGCAGGAAAAATATTAAGGCAAGGAAATCTAATGGAAAACAAAACAAAAGAAAGCAATCTTATTTTTTCCGTTTGATTGATCAAGTAAATGAAACTTGATGGAATTTATAATTGTCTCAATCTTATTTTTTTCGTTTTTCTTTTTATTATCTTAAGACAGGAGCTAAGACCATTCCTGCCGAAACCCTCCCCATTCTTTGGATTTTATCAATCAAATGAAATAAAAAAAAAGATTTATCTTTTTCCCTAAGATGATCAAAAGTTAATTTTAACTATCAATTTTTTTTTTGGAATAATGATGTTGAGAGGGGAACTTTCGAAATTTATTCAAAATTTTGAAAGAGAAATATATATATATATATATATATATTAAAGTTATTAATGTATTGATGTCAAATGAGTATTTCATGATGTCTCAAAACACAATAATGTCTCATAATTAAAATTAGGATAAATGGAGTATTAATATATATATCTTGTATTTATGAAAAAAGAAACCCTTTCTTCCTTTTATTTTTTAAAATGAAAAACTAAATGAGCATTTTTCGTGACAAGCTGCTTTTGTATTGGTGCCTTACAACGTAGAGCTGGCCTCACATGATGTAATGTCTTTTTCTTCCTTCACGCAATTATTTTCAAGCTTTAATTAGGCTTAATACATATTCCATTTAGACATTCAAATAAAATCATATTTTTAATTGAGCACTTCATCAATTTCTAATAAAGTGTTTTAGTTAGATATTTTTGGTTCACATTTTTTGAATTTTTTTGTGTGTTAATTCTCATTTCTCTATAGGTAATTAGATAGTTAATCATGTAAAATATGTCACTTTCTTTAATCTTACACATTCGACTCAATAAGCCGTACAATCCTAAACATTTTCTACTTGAGATTAATGTGTATAATTAACGGAGATTACATATTTAATGTGACTAACTTAGCTATATGATAAATAAATGAAAACACGCACAATTTTTTTCTTTTACAAAATTTAATCGAAAATATCTGATTAGAACACTTTATAATTAGGAGTTGAGATGTTCATTTGAAACATGACTTAGTTTGAACATGTAAATGGAATATCCTGAAAAGTATATTAAACAATTTAATTGTTGTATTATATCATGTGCATCATCCATTGAATCCTGCATGTATGCATGGATACATATTAATAAATTAATTACAGAGTTAGATAAATAATTGCTAAGAGAGAGAGAGAGAGAGAGAGTCTTCCTTCCTATTTTGACAAGTCTCTAGGGTTTGATTTTCCCATTTGTTCTAAGTAGAACTGTTACTTTCATTTTTCTTTTCCTTTTCCAACCTCAATCTATGGAATTTTCCCCTTCTTAGGGTTAGTTTAGATCTATGTTGTTTGTAAGAAACCCTAATTCATCACTAGATATGCTAAAATAACAAGAGAAACTTTTAAGAAAAATGTTGGAGGATAGTGGTGAGACTGGATACAATTCAAAGACAAGTTCTAATTTTGAGAAAAATGAGGATGAAGTGCTTGAGGAGAACGCTTCAAGCAAGTTTAAGGATGGAGGAAGCTCAAGTGAGAGTACACTTGAAGAGAGTGAAAAGATCAAGCCATGTGTGAGACCTTATGTTCGATCTAAGATGGCTAGACTCCGATGGACTCCTGAACTCCATCTTCGTTTTGTTCATGCTGTGGAAAGACTTGGTGGACAAGATCGTAAGTATTAACCTTTGGTTTTGAATTCTGTCTAACAGTTTAAGCTTTTAGATGAGGTGACCACACAGTTCGTTCAATGGTGATTTGTCTTATCTCGTTTGCTTCTTTTTGGTGTAGGAGCAACACCAAAGCTAGTTCTTCAAATGATGAACATCAAAGGACTTAGCATTGCTCATGTCAAGAGCCATTTGCAGGTAGATTAGAATTTCTACTATACAAAATCAATCACTTAACCAAAAAAATTAAAGCTTAACATATATAATTGCTTGCCCTTCTCTAATTAACTCTTTTCCCTTTTGGATTTGTTTCTCATAGATGTTTAGAAGTAAGAAGATTGATGACCAAAATAAAGGTATATATGTTGTTATTATTATACATCTTTTTGTTAATTTCAAAATTTAGGGTTGTTTTAGTAAATCTTAATGATTCCAACTTCTTTCCCAAAGGGATTGGACATCATCACAAGCTTTTTATGGAAGGTGGAGATCCAAATATATTCAACATGATCCAATTCCCTAGGTTCCCTGCTTACCATCAGAGGCTCAATTCAACTTTTAGGTATGTAATGCATATGATTCACATCTTTCTTGCTTTCCTTTCTCTTTAATTCCCTCATCATCTCTCATAAGCAGATCTAAAATTTAAACTTAATTAGTTCAATCTTTGACACTGAACTCACTATACTTTTGAAATTATGGATTAAAATAATAATATTTGTAGAATTTTTTACACTACATCGCATCGATCAATTATTGAAAATAATTTTTTTTCACTTTTTCTAGGTATGGAGATGCTTCTTGGAATTGTCATGGTAATTGGATGCCTAGCAACACAATGGGGCAAAGGATTCCCTCTTTCATCAATGAAAGATCCACTTTACAAAGAAATGAAATTAAAGATGTAATGGGATCATCTATAGGAAGCCCTAGTGGTGAACTCACTAGGTTGTTTCACATAGCTTCAAAAGCTCAAGCAAGAGCCCTTGTTGGAAATGGAATTACTTCTCCACCAAACTTGGAAAGTGCCATAACTCCTTTGAAAAGGAAAGTTTCATATAATGACCAAGTTGATTTGAATTTATATCTAGGGGTAAAGCCAAGGAATGAAGTGACACCAAATCTTGATGATAATGATAATGATAATGGGAGTAGCTTATCATTATCATTATCCTCACCATTGTCATATTCAAGGGCTACAAGGTTTATAGAAGATGCTAATATTGATGGTAAAACAGAAAATGCAAGAAGAGGGGCAAGTACTCTGGATCTGACTCTATGAATGAGGACAATATTCTAAGTGAGATCTTGAGGTACTTGTTTCATATTGTTGAATCTTGACAATGTCTTTATAGCACCTTTTACCAAGCTGTAGTAGCATTGTACCATTACTACTACTATATAGTACTCTTGGTTTTTGTTTGTCTCTATGTTATTCAATACAAGTATTTCTTAGTAAGATATCCACTACTTCAATTCATTACTGTGTGAAGTTTTAGATCAATGGTTTAGCCTCAGCCCTCATGTGAATTCGTATACTTGCTCCATCTCAATTTACGTAGTACTTTTCGAATTTCAAGAGTCAAAATAAATTTTCTTTTGACTGTGATTTTTTCATACACCTTTTAAATATATTGAATTATCAATTATTGAGACATAAAACTTTTCATATAGTTTTCAAATTAAATATAGACATTTTATTTCAGAATACATAAAGATTCCATGTTTAAATATACTGTCAATTTAAAATGTTTGATTTTTAAAATTCAAATTACACCACATAAATTGAGACAGAAAGAAGGCACACATTCCATGGATAGAGAGAATCATATATGTGTGGAGTTCCAAACATCATTGAAAAAGTTGAGATTCATCTTTATGTGTGTGATTATCCAAATTACTAGGATTGTTTTCTTTCCAAGAAAATGACAAAATGAACATGAGAAAAGGATGACCAGACCCTTGATGTACGGGGAACTCTTTGGTAATTGTGTTTGGACTATTGTCTCAGACATACTATTAGGAGTGTGTAACAAACCCCTGTCCAACATCTTAAAAACTTACTTATAAAAATCATCATAGGAACCAGAAAAGTCTATATAAAGAATGATATAAGTGGAGTTATATGCTTGTCTTATAAGGTTATTTAAAATGTTGTTAAAATGGATTTACTCTTACTTTAGTTGTTGCTTCTTATTTTCCTTTTTAATCTATTAAGCTAAATATATCAATAACTTTCTAAACTTATGAATAAAGAATTTCATATAAACACTTGAGTTGTGACATGATCTAATTAGACATTTAAGCACATGATAAAGTATTTCTATATTAATTAGGTACTTGCGATTTATATTTTGAAAATAGTTAACTGTGTATTCACAAGCATCCATTACATAAATATCCATTACATAAATAGATTAATCAATAAAATTTACCCCCTCCTTTGATTATACATGCATAAAACCATATTGGAACATAGATAAGGTTTACGGCCTTTTGAGGTTATTGCATATAATTCAAAAAAATGACATATTTTAAGTGATTAACTTATTTATGTAATTAAATCTAAAAAATACCCAGAAAAGCTTTTTCAAAATTCTGAATCTGAAGTGTTTTATGTAAACCACATATCTTGAAATATGATCCTCTTTTACACATTCACATGATTTGTTAACCAGATCAGTATAAGATGTTCTGTTGCTCAACTTATTATCCTATTGAGATATTCTTGTTTGTGTTTCAGCTTGATATATAACAGCTATATGTTGATGCTTTGTCTATAAGTTGTGGTTCAAACGTAAGGGGACAATAATGTCAGCATGAATATTCTTTGTTAATCTAGCATGGGTTTTATATTGGCTAAATACATAGACAATTTTTCTAACTTGCTTTAATATTTATTTTGGTACTTAATTAATCTAAATTTTATTCCATTTTAACTCTTTAATTTTTTTATATTATATACTCCCTCCGTCCCATTTTATATGAGGTAGTTTGACTCGGCACGGAATTTAAGAAAGAAATGAAGACTTTTAAACCTTGTGGTCCAAAATGAATGATAAAAATTTGTGTGGCTGTAAATCATTTCATTAAGGGTAAAATAGACATTTTATAGTTAAATTGTTACTTAATATAGAGATGTGTCATTCTTTTTGGGACTGACCAAAAAAAAAAGTAAGTCACATAAATTGAGACAGAGGGAGTATCATTTAAACACAAAATACTAATTTTTATTGTTCAATTATTTTTATTTATGGTTTTCAACTGCACTTCTTCACTTTAAAAATTGACCGACGTCCGTTAGTTTTTGTGGAAAAAAATAAAATTTGATAGACCAACTGTCACACCCCGAGCCTACACCCTGGGCGCAACTGACACTCGAGAACTATTGTTGGCCCAAGCGAACTCTTGGCTTGACTTAATTCTTAGCGGAAGACTTACTTATAATTAGCATGAACTCAAAAGCACAACTTTACTCAAAGTCTCAAAAGCAAACTCAGAATATTTAGAAACAAAAATTCAAGTTGGCCTCAAGGGCAACTCAAGTCTAGAACATAACAACTTAAATGAACAAGGCTCATGAACTAACGTTTATTTATCTATGAAGCCTCTAATACTATGAGGGATGACGGGATAAGACCCTCGATCATCCTAACGAAACTGGAATGATAAAACATAATAAAGGGATCTTAAGGAAGCAAGGAGGCTCACCAACAACTCTGGAACTCAACTGGATCAACGAAGCGCTGGATGCTGATCCTGGTCACCTGTATCTGCATCATAAAAGATGCAGGCCAAATGGCATCAGTATATGAAATGTATGAGCATGTGAGAGGAGATCTAAACTCCAGACATAAGCTTGAACTGGAACTGAAAGAAACACTTACCTCATCTCAACTCAACTCAGGGATACTCAACTCATTTCAATATAAAGCAGTAGTAAAGAATGCGGTATAATGAAAAGCTTTTAAAACAGTAGATAACAACTCAATGCATTTAAAAATACAATATACTCAGTTTGTATGCAAGGATACAAAGTAAACTCTGTTTGTATATGAAAATACAAAGTAAACTCTAACCGACAACCATCACTATGAGCTAAGTGATGATACAACGTCTACGCTGCCACAACTGTCCTATACTTTGTCGGGGTATAGAACCTACTACTAAATGGATCCACTAGTTTATGCTAAAAAACATTAAGGAATCATCTAAAAAGTATGACCCTTTCTACCCACGTTGGCTACATGGTTTATGAGGACTTTGAGTTATCTAAACTCATCCCCATATCAGTGCTCAATACTACTCCCAAAATGTAACTAGCTCAGATGTTTAAAAATATAAGTCTTTCTGTAGTTTGATATTATTACTCAAAAATCTATCTCTTAAAAGAGATGGTACTCAAAACTGCTCAAGAACTCTTTTGGAAATTGGTGTTTCCTCTCATCTTGAATGTGAAAACATTTACTCTTGTTGAAAATTGATGGAGACTGAATACTAATTCTGCTACATTGTGCCAATCTAACTTATTTTTGTCTATTACGTTAATTGTTGTTCTACATTGGGTTTGTAACTAGTAGTGAGTGTTCTACATTGTGTTGATCTAAATTTGCTCAAATATTTTATGATTCACATCAATACTGTATCAAAATGAGATATATAGTTACATGAAAAGGAGTAAAATTGAACTAAAGAAGCAATGAACTCGGAACAACATTTAAGCAAGAGATTTAAAAGAAGGTTTTGGTGATTTCAATTAAAAATGATCAAATATAATATGAAGAGGGTAACTATACATATTAAAAAGATACCACATGATAATTTATTAAAAATGGGAAAAACTATTAACATTTTGTCGTGGAACTACCATTTATGCAACATGAAATTTGACTAAATAACTTCAACCAGTTGATGTGAAGGAGGAGAAGACCATATATTCTAATACTCGAGCTTAAAATTCTGCAAGTATGAATCTAGCATATAATTATACTCTTGTTAATGTTGTATTTGATTCATTTAAATTTGTTCGCTATCTAGTCTTCAAGTTCAAGTTTGAAATTTGAATTTGGATTCATTAAAGTTTCCTTTCCTTTATTTAGTTGATTTTTAAATATTTTTGTCTCCATACACATGCTTCCAGCATCTATGTTTCTTCTTAAATTAATAATGCATGACTTGTTATTTGTGGTTGTTTAAACTTAATTCATTTTGTTACATTTTATTAGATGTTTCTTGTAATGTGTCTCTCATCATTAGCCATTCATGATTTTGAAATGTTTAAATTACGATTTTAATTCTTATCGTCTTATTTTCTTGGCATGAACTTCTGTGTTCCGAGTTCAATTTGGGACTTTCTCCTTTCTCCTCGCATGTCTCGTTGGATCAAATCCAACAATTCCTTTGAGTCAGCCTCATACAAAGTGAAAGGGAAGCAAATATACAGGTCTCGAAAGTCAAAAAAGGGTTATATACATCCGTATACATCGAAAAAAGCAAGCAGTATACGTGATTTACATCATTTGTATATACAGTGATGTAACAAAAATGGGCCAAAAGCCCAAACTTCCCAAGTACAGCAGTCCAGAAATGATAAAATAACAGATTTTCACAAAAAGTTTGGGCTTGGCCCAAATCAATGCAGCATTTACCTAGAGTATAGAATAGGTTTGGGCCAAGTCCAATATTTGAAGGAAAAATTACTTAAATACACAACACTTCTTTACCTATTCTCAATATTTCCCTACTCTTTTACTAAAATACAAAAATTCCTTTTTTTCCCCCAATTCAACTTAACCGGATACTTTATTAGTTTAAGTATCCGCCCGTTATTAATTAAAGTATCCGCGCTGCTATATTATGCATCCGCCCGTTAATTTAAGTATCCGTCCGTTATTAATTAAAGTATCCGTGCTGCTATATTATGTATCTGCCCGTTATTAAGTATCCACACTGCTATTAATTTAATAATTGATAACAACAACTTAATAATTTAAGTATCCGCCCATTATTAATTAAAGTATCCGCGCTGCTATATTATATATCCGAAAAACACTAAAAAAAGAGATTTTTGGTAATTAATGAAAGAGTAGGGAAAGGAAGTAATTTCTTTCTTATACTATGTCATTTGCCTAATTTTTACATATTTGAATTTGGGCAAAGGGCTCAAGTTACAAATTAGGAAAAATTACTTAACTACACACCATTTATTATCATATTTTCTTATTTTCTCTATCATTTCAAAAATATCAAAGATCCCTTCTTTTCCTCCCATCATCCCCTTTTTCGGATACATTAATTTGAAATCTCATACCCATGATTTTCCTTCCTTTTTTTCATGCCACAAATCTCTCCATAATTACATAAATTAATCTATTTTTGAATTTCAAATCTTTTCTATTTCCAGTTAATGATTTCAAATTATTCAAGACGTAGATTTCTTTCCATCACTTCAATTTCTGATTTCTTTTATTATTATTTTTTTAATTTTTTCATCTTGAAAAATAAAAATAAAATTACTTCCGCCCCCTGCCCCCATTGAAATCTTATTGAACCTTTGCAATTTTAGTTAATCATATTGTCGTTGAAATTTTATCTTGAAAAATATTTATTTTCTTTTAATGTATCTAGTGTTGAAAAATGTCCAACAAAAAGAAGAAAAACGTTGGATCTACCATTGCATAGCCATCACTATCAAAGATACAAAATTTTAATGTATCTCGTTTATTTGGAGTCTTAAATTAGTCTTTGTTAGTGTTATCATTGATCCGATACATCACTACTACAATAACCTTTGTTTTATGCAATGTATCATGTTCATATCTAAGGTATTGAATCTTTGTTTAGTGTTTATCATGTTCAATAGAAATGTACTTGATACATAAACTTTGTGTTATGTATCACACACACAAAAAAAGAAGCTAATTTGGAACAATTACATGTATAATGTATTCTTTAATTTTAAATTATAGTATTTCTCAAACAAAATAAGATACATAAATAATAATTTATCATGTACTAATTTTTTTGTTATGATACGTAAATTCAAATTTATATTCAATGTATCTGATACATAACATGTAACACCCCGACTTTTCAAAACGTCTAAATTAACTCGTATCTTCGTGGAAAGACAAGGAGAGTGGGTAATAAATTAAGAATGATGTGGTATGTCATATTTTAAGTGTTCAAGGGTTGTATCTCAAGTTTTAAAGTTAGGTAAGTGGCAAAATAAAAGTTGGCGAAAGTTATCGTAAGTTTCTTTTTAAAGATTTCTCTAAAATTTGGGTCAAATGTCTTGAATTTTTTCTCCCAATATATAAAGAGGTAGAAGGCCTATCACCCATTAAATCGAAGACCTACGAGTCTAGTTTGCAACGGACAAAACCCCGTATCCAAACGACATCACAGTAAACATTTATGAGGGTTTTACTATGGACTGCCGGGGCAGAATTTGGGTGGGATCTGGGTTGGGTAAAAAATGTGGTATGTCGGCTTACTCAACGTTTTAAGCCATGAAAAAATTTCTTTTTCATTTCCAAACCAGAAAGAAAGCTTAAGAGAGGTTGAATTTTTGCATGATGAAGGTTAGTTTTTGACGATTTCTACCATTAAAGGTTGTCCCCGTGCCTAGAAACGTGATCTCTACGTGTGGTAATCATTTTTCCCTTCTATTAGCTGCGTTTGAAGCTGGTTTTTGAAGATATAAATTTGTAATTATTGGTGTTTCTTCAAGGTTTAAACTTGGTTAACTAAGGTAATCATCTCGGGACTCTTTTATGATTGTTTTTATAAATTTCTACGGGCGTTTCGACAAGTTGGGGCAATATGACAAATCTGCCGATTTAAGATTAATTATGAACTATTTATAGGTGTGTACCAGCTGCGTATATATAGTGTTTGTGAAGCTAAGGACATAAGGAACAACTTTCGTGAAGGAACTACGGTCTTTCGAGTGTTTATTGGAAAGGTATGTTAAGGCTATTCCCTTCGTTCGACATGTTTCCTTAGAGCTTGGGAGTGATGTAATATGGTAGTTAATGTTGGTGATCTTGTAGATGTAATTGTGAGTGGTTGACTGATTGAGTGGTTATAAACCCTTATTTTAGGGACTCATAATCTGTTAAGAACGACCCTAAGTTAGGAACGACTTGGAGATTATTCATATATATTGTTTATAGCTAAATTGCTCGCCTTTAGCCTATTCAATTATTTGTTGTCGCCCTTGGGGATATTGTGGTTAGTTGTTGAGCTATGAACTGCCTATGGGGGCTATGATGTTGTCTAATAGGACTATGCTATTTCCAAAGAGGGCTATGTGTTGCCCACGGGGCTATATTGATGCCAAAGAGTGTTATGTGTTGCCTACGGGGCTATTTTGACTCCAAAGAGGGCTATGTGTTGCCTACAGGGCTATGTTGATGCAAAAGAGGGCTATGTGCAACCCACAGAGCTATGATGTTGCCTAAGAGGGCTATGTGCTGCCTACGGGGCTATATGGTTACCAAAAAGGTCTATGTGACTTCTTACAAAGACAAGAGGCTACCGATAGGGGTATGTAGATTGATTTGGCACCTTCTGGGCTTATGGGAGCCTAGGTAGGTGGTATGTTATTTGTACCTATCGAGCTTATGGGGGCTTGGTTAGGTTGATGTTTGATAATTTTTGTATTTTTAGATTCAGTAGTGGGTTAGCATGCTTATCTAAAATTTTGATTTTCTTACGTGATTGCTTTTGGTATATTATGATACTTGTTCATTTAGTCTATAGCCTTCCATACTCTGTACATTATTTTGTACTGACGCCCCATTTGCCTTGGGAGGTTTGTTAGCTTTTGTTGTATATATCTTTATGGGTAGGTTGGGGCCCTGTCCCACCAATCTTTTCTACTTTTAGAGGCTTGCAGACTAGTGTGTGGACGTATAGTTATGTTATGTCCATATAGGCCTAGTTTGTTGGTTTGCTGAAGCTTGTGAGCTGTTTGATATATTGTCTTGATATATATCTGCTTTCAGTTTTGGTATAGATATCATGGTGGCCTCGACAGCCCAATCAAGACTTCTGTGCTAGTTGACTATTTATTTATATGAACTCTTGGGAGTAGCTGTTTCTTTTATAGAAAAGTTGACAGTGGCCTTGGTGGCCGATGGCTTAGTTTTAAGCCGAGATATACTTGGTTGTTTTCTTGATTGCGTGTGGCTGCCATGCGCTAGTAGCAAATGGTTCAACAGGGTCGGTTCGGGCCTGAGTTTTGGCATTAGGAGCCAGTTGTGCCCCTTCAGTTTGGAGAGTGACATAACAATTGCCAAACAATAATGTATTGATCTCAAACCTAAAATCTTATGGGCAACACTTTCTTATTAAATGTATCTAGTAGAAATACAATACTTAATTAATTTAAATTGAAAGGATCTTCATGATGTATCTTCTCAAAATTTTTTGATAATTTTGAATCAAAATTGTAAGGATCTTCAATGAACTAGGAGAATAATTTTGAAACTCAAATTTGGGAGAAAAATTTTGAGTCAAAATTTTCGACAATCTTGAATCAAAATCGAAAGGATATTCGATGAACTTGAAGATTCACAAAAGAAATTGTTTGTCTAACAACAATTCCATCACTTTTGTATCCTTCATAACTCACATCGCTTATCCAAAATTTCGACAAAAGTTTTTATGAAACAGAGAGAAACAATCAACAAGAAGAAGAAATTTAATTTTTGAATTTTTTGGTTAGTTACACTATATGGTTGAATTATATAATTTGGAATGGAATAACGCAATTTATGGGATCTTAATTTGATTTTCAGTTTTTTTTTCCCTTAATTAGTGCAACAGATGGATACTATGAGATCTTAATTTGATTTTTCAGCTTTTTTTCCCCTTAATAAGTGCAACAGATTGATACATAATATATCAACAATAATGTATCCGGATCCTTAATTATGTATCCGAAATGCCTAAAAAATATGAGATTATGTAATTAGAAAATAATATGGATAGAAGATAATTTAAGTTTTATACTATGGGATTTATGTAAGTTATACTTGAAATTATTCCTTCCTTTATTATTAGAATTGTTTATTATTATTTGTATTAACTCAAACCTTACTTGTTTTGGTTTTAATTTAATTAAATCCCTAAAAGAGATAATCTTTTTTTTTTTTATGTTGATTGAAATATTTAAGTTTTATTTTAATTTAATTATTTGTTTACTTAGTTGTTTGTTGATAAAAAATAATTTCCTAAAAAAAATGTTTTAATTTCATTTCTTTTTTCAAGTAATGTTTAAAATAACCTTTCTTTACTTAGTTACTTTTCAAGTTAGTAAAAAAAAGTCAATTTTCAAGTTGCCATATAATCGGGTGTCAGCGAGCACTTCAAATGCCTTAAAACCCTTCTTGAAGTGTGGATGACAACCCCGAATCCCTTTTTCTCTAACTTATAGGCTTAAATCTGTTTAAAGTATTTAAGTTCAATTTTCTTAATTTCTTTAGAAAATTAAGTAGCGTCTCTTTAAAGAATTGATTTTTCTTAAAGTTAAATCGGTATGTATGTAACATCTCGCAACTAGAAAGAACTAGAAGGAAGTTTAAAATCTGGAAATAGTTACTTTTGGAAAGAATGAGGAAATCTGGAAATTTTTAAGTAAGTTAAAGTGAGTTTTTAGTCAACTTCAAACGGCCATAATTCCTAGATCAAGATGATTTAGGTGTGATTCCAGATATGGTTAAAAAGCCTTTGGAATGATCTTTCCAATGCCACCAAGTTTGCGCAATTCCGAGTTCGTATGAGTGAGTTATACCCTTTGGAAGTTGGGCTGTTGGACTAAGGAAATGTCCAATTCGGAATTTTAAGGGGTATTTTAGTCTTTTCATTGCCCTATTATTTTAATCCGTTTTTAGGAGTTTAATATGGGTCAAATCAGATTTAGTCAATTTTAGAAAATTGGAATTTACGCTAGGGCTTGGAGAAAAGACAAAGGAGGAGGGGAAGCAAGAACGTTCAAGATTCGTCGAGATTAGCTTGTGGTTTTCGTCAGTAGTGATCCCTACTTGGTATGTGAGATCACATACCATTGGGTTAGTTCACCCACGCGCCAAGCATGTTTAATTCAGTGTATTTTCGTCCTAAAAAGATTGAGAAATTGATGTTCTTGATAGTTGTTCTTGAATTGATTTCGTTCTTGAATATGAGTTGAGATTAAGGAGTTTCTTGATGATTAAGTGTTGTTTCCTTGAGTTGTTTCGGTTAGATTTTTGTGCATATGATTTGGGTACATGAATCTAAGGTGAATTTGGGAAAAAGAATAAGATTAAAACGATTTAGGATCAGAAAACGAGTTGAAAAACTGGTCAGACGAACCTGGGGCGGCGCGCCTGCAATGCGCCCAAAACAAGCCCCAGTAAGTTGGGGCCTGGTGCGGCGCGTCAGGGACTCGCCCGGATCGGTGTTTTTCACCAGTTTTTCACCGTTTAGCCTATTTAAGTTATTCTAAAGTGTACTAACACTTTCCATCGATTCTAACTACTCTAAATGACTTCTGAACATCTAGAAATCATCCATAAACATGAATTATAACCTTGAATCCATAAATTCAAATTCAAGGAAAGTCAAGAGCCAAGTCTACGAAGTTCTTAGAATCTTTTCAAGAAGTCTTTTGCAAATTCTTTTAACTTTGATTAAAGACTTAGAGTTCAAGTTGAGTAAAAAGTAAACATTAAAGTTCGAAGTTCATTTCTTCAAAAGTATATGGGAACTATGTATTCCCAAAGGGTTTAAAATGTTTTCACATTTAAACAAGAAAGGAAACCTCGATTTCCAAAGAGCCTTTGGGCTAGTTTTCATAAAAGAGTAATCGCTTTCTAAATGAAGTAAGAGGGGAAACTTTGATTTCCAAGATAGCCTTTGGGCTAAGTTTTTGAGCACTAATCTCAAATCACAGAAGAAGTTTGTTTTCTTTAAAAACATAAGAGCTAGTATATTTTGGGAGTAGTATTGAGCACCGAATTGGGGGCGAACATGAGTTCAGATAACTCACGTCTTCATAAAACCAAGTAGCCACCATGGGTAGAAAAAGGTCATACTTTTTAGATGAACCCTTTTCACAATAGACTAGTGGATCCACTTAGTAGTTCAAGTTCTATACCTTTGGCCGGGTATAGGATGCGCTGGCAGCGTGAGGTAGATCGCTGTATCATCACTTTAGCTCTTATGTGATGGTTGTCGGTTAGAGAAACTCCCACAAAAGTTATTGTATTTTTATATACATCAGTTTATTGTATTTTTACATACATTTCAGAGTTATGTTGTATTCTTGTATATACACAGAGTTGACATCATGTTTTTAAGCATCTTTTCTTTATATTGCACTTGTTTTAAACTGTTGACACCCAATTGTGACCTTCCCCGACAATAATTAACTTCCAAGTTTCTTAATTTTTATATGATTTAAAATAATTGACTTTATAATTCAAAATATGTTTCAAGTTAGTTTTTAAATAGTTTTGTCACATTTTATAATTTTTAAATAATATATGTATATTTTGAATTATATAAATATTCAAAAATCGTCTCAAAAGGCTGTTTAATTAAATATTTGGTTAGTTTGCTTAGTTATTTGATAGTTTATAATTCAGAGTTAATTACTGTTTGATAAAATTTATTTTATATATAGTCAATTTAATTGCTTTATCTCGTGAAAGTTAAGAAGCTCGTAAATTAATTATATTAGCCCGTCTTATTTGACTTTTAGCCGAATCTATCCTAAATAATTAAGATGGGCTATATCCTTAATTCCCAATTGGCTATGGTCAAAACCTTAAATCCAATTCACACGTCCAACTTAAAAAGATCAATTTGGGCCTTTCTTTTTAAATTTTCCAGCATTCCCAGATCTCAACAACGCAGGTCCACTCCCAACTTGCCTTTCCTCTTATCTCCAGCCCATTCTTTCAACTATACCCGACCCAAACCCATACCATAACCCAACATTACAACGATTCCAACAACACAAAGAGACCCAGAAACGACAACAACATCCAGCAGCTTTCAACGTTGTCTTCACAGCAGCGTCACAGAAGCAGATGGTGTGTTCGTCGTATCAAAACGACCCCACGACAACGGCTTATTCACAACGTTATCACAACCTCGAGATTCCGTCAGATACACGGAAAGGTAACGGAGATAGACGGAAAAGCAGCAGCCAGGTGGTACCCTGTTTTCCTTTGGCTTCTTCTTCAGACGTCCCTATCCACATTAATGTCACAGCAGCACGCGTTTCTCCTTTTTTCCTCTTTGGGAATGGGGCGAAATTTTGAAAAAAGGTTGTCTCTCCAAGTTTGTGAATAAGTTTTGAAGTTTGAATTGGGGATAGGCTGATCTCTGCCCGTTGGTTTTCATCCGTTTCCCCCCAATTTCTGCTCGAGTTTCTTCCTATAAAGGTGGCTCTCTTTTCATATGTTAGAGGAAAAAGAAAAAAAATGAATTTTAGGGGATATTTTGTTCAATCGGAAATTAGTGTAAAAAAGGGGGGGTTGGATCTCTTTGAACAAATTTATGCTTAAGAAGTCTTAGACAGTTCCCTAGTCTTAAGAATACGAGAAGTTCTCGTTCGAGGTCGACTCGATCTTTTCTTTGGTCTGGTGCTCGAGTTCAAGGCTATGTTGAAGTCGTTCCAAGCTCGTCCTCGTGTCAGTTTTGCTGTCCAAAAAAAGGTAATATTTTCCCCTTAGTTTATGTTTCACTGCATAAAGAATCCGTCTCTGTTGGGTGTCCTTTGGCTATATTGTACTCAGTTTGAACATATATTCAAGCTCATTTTCTTTGTTGTTTGAACTTCTAGCTAATCCCAGATCATTAACACCTCACCTCATCGAGATGTAACGGTCCAGACTTAGCTTTCATTATAGTCTTGAGTTGTATGTTCACCTCGCTTTGACTTTTATGTCTATTGTGTTTCCAAGTATTGACGAAGTTCCCTTGGTATTATAGGTTGGTATTTGAATTTTTTTTTATTTTTCTTTAATTGGTTCAGTCTCTGTCTCGTTTGTTTGAAATGGTCTGGATATATGTGTGATTTATACTCGGAATATGTTGGTTATATCGTTTTGTCTCTTTCGCGGCGTCTTTGTCCGCCTCTTCTCATTTAATGGAAAGTCTTCATGTCACTTGATTTGTAAGTCAGATTATTGCAAGTATAATGTAACGATTTGCCATGTTAAATTTTTTTTTTTAGTTGTTAAAAGCACACTTCCAGATCTTTGTTTGATTTGGAAGACTATCATTATCTCAAAGTGCGGCATATGTTTGATATAGTCTCTGATATGACACCAAATCTTCCTACTTAGCAGAGCCTCTTTCTACAGACATTATGTTAATTCACATCTCTTGGATTTTGAGTTTGATGGAGTTGTTTAATAGGGATGTCATCATGTTTAGTTGCTTACTCATAGCAAAATATATTTCCTGCTTGAAATAATTTGGCATGCTACTCTCTTCTAATAACACTCCGTCCTTTAGCACGATAAACTAGGCCATTGATAGAGTTAATTTTGACTATAGCATAAGATGCATTACCTGTGGACTAGGCAACGTGTTTCCTCTCATCATTTTGAATTATTGTATGTTAATGGCTAAGTACTCCATGAAATATAGTATATTCATAAATGTATATGTGTGTTATTGTTTAGTGTCATAGTTTGTTTGTTAATTTATTCGTTTTGTCTTCTTTAGAAGTGACATGTCATTATGGTCTATTAGTTGGGGGTTGTTTGACTCTTGGCTTCTTTATTTTGGATTTTCTTAAATAATTCTAATGGCAATCGAATTATGTCTCGTTTGTTAGTCAATCGAATGCTAATTTCATTTTTATTTTTATTGTATGAACCCTCTCCGAGTCCGTAATGGATTTCTTTTCCCTCGCATTCTCGAATCGAGCCATAGAGGCTCAAATCTCTTTCGTCATTAAGTCAGCCAGATTACTGGGCGTACAGGGCAGAATGCGAAATATAGGGGCTGGAAATTAAATCTACAGATTCTGGAAAGCTGAAAAAACAGCTCGATACAACCTTTATACACTGTTATACGGTCCAGCCCAACGAATACGGGATTAAAAATGAAAATACAGGTTGAAGGCATCAAAGAGGATTGTATGCACTTGGTATGCAATCCGATATGCAAGAAAATGGGTCAAAATGTGACCCGTATGCAAAGTATACATTGGTTGTATACATGGTTATTCCAACGAATTTGGCCCAAAGAGAGGCCCAAATTCAATTTCTCCCTACTCTTTAATTACTTAATTATGATTATTTATTGTTTATTGTGTGTTAACTCTAACTTTAAAATTGTTAACTAACCTAATTAATTCCCCAAACGATAAGTTATTTTCTTTGTATTGACTCACTCTTAATACATTTGTTTTTATATTTACTAATCAAATATATTGGCTAGATTTTATTTTAATTAAATCTTTTTAATGCCTCTTCCTTTAATCATTTTACTTATTTAAAATGGTTTTGAGTTAACACTTTTCTCAAATGAACCAAAAAAAATATATATAAATAAAAAAATAAAAAATAAAAATGTGTGTTCGCTTTTATCATTTGGTTTAAAATGGTCTCATGCTTTAATATATTAAATTGGTTCAAATTATTATTTTAAAATGAATTAAATAAATTTTAATGAATCTAGTTTTATTAAAATTCTAATCACTTGTATCACAAGCTAAATGTGTCATTTTAGGTTCTTTTCTCTAAAAATAAAACGAAATAAAATGTGTCATTTGTTTAATTATTTTTCTCAAAATCAAACAAATATCGTAAATTATTCTTTCAATGTTAAAACATTTTTTTTCTCTCTTCTAAAAAATAGTAAAAGTCATTTTAAGTCAAATCGTTGGTCAACCGCAAGTTAGCGGGCATTCCGAGGGCCTAACACCTTCTCGGAATGTACATTGAACTTTGAACCCTTTTATTTTCAATTGATTTTATCTGTTTAAATCTTTTGAAAAAAACCTTGAAATTTTTCTTGATTTTTACTAAAAAAATTAAGTGGTGACTTTGTTCTTTTGGAAATTTGATTTCTCTTAAACTATAAGTTTAATCGGTTTTTCGAAAACTCAGTCATTTCCCTTGTATATATCTTTTTTAAATAAAACATAAACTACTTTATATTGAAATCATGAGTTGAGAAGAGCCAAGGTAAGTGTTTCTTTCAGATTCCTTTTCAAGCCTATGTTGTTTTAGCATTCTAACTAGCATACTCGTACATTCAATGTACTGATGCCAGTTGTCCTGCATCGTCTTATGATGCAGACGCAGGTAACTAGGATCGGCATTCCAGCGCACCATTGATCCAGTGAGCAGTTCAGAGTCAGTCCTCCTTGCATTTCGGAGGATCTATTTTCATTGCTTTCTAGTTAGTTCATTAGGATGTTGTGGGGTTTGTCCCAACATCCATCTCAGTTGTTTAGAGGCTTCATAGACAGTTAGATGTTAGTCCTTTGAGTCTTTTCATTATCATTCTTATGTTAAAGACTTGGGTTGCCACTTTTGGCGAAGTTGAATGGTTAAGCTTTAAAACATTCTCAGTTATTTTATTATTCAGTTCAGTTAAGTTCATTGATCATTATAGATATGAATATTGTCTTCCGCTGAGTTAAGTAAGCCAGACCAAGGGTTCGCTTGGGGCCAGCAATGGTCTTCGAGTGTCAGTCCCGCCCAGGGTGTAGACTCGGGGCGTGACACTTTATTTCTTTTCTTTAACACTCATAACATTGGAAATCCCATAACAACATCTTCTTCTTTACCCTCAATTCCAAAAAAGGACTTCCTCACCCTATTATTTTGGTGGACGACTATTTATGTTCATTTATGAAATAATTATGGTCATAAACACTTCGGCCAACCAGTTTACAAATTATATACAAAGTGTATAGGTTGTGTCTAGTTTATATTATACATATATACACTATACATACCTATATACAACATATACACGGATATATTTTGGTCATGTTGATAAACTAACTATAATTGGCCGAACAGTATAGAATCGAACCGTCACATAAGAAACTTGAGGACCCACAACTAACAAAATTCCTAAACATAGGAGCTTCATTCAATTCTTTCAACACATTTCATAAACTTGCTTATTATATGGTAACTAAAATGATCTTTATGTATAAAAAAAAGAGTACATTTTCACAAAGCAATTACACCATATTACCCTGTAAAGACATGTCCCACCTATTGCATTCTCAGCAATTGTTTCAACTTCTATTTCATCAGAGTCCAATGTTATGATGAAACTTTCACTAACATAGTAACATGAGTTGTTGTTTCCTTCACTTGCCATACTACTTCAGCTAGCAATGCTGCTTTGTCCATCTGAAGTAAAAAGTAATTTTAACCTGATTAGTAAAGCTCAATCAAAGTAAATCATTGACATGACATGAAAATGACTTTGTTCATAGAAATATATAGTTAGGTGATCACTACAAGAAAACACTCAATTTTATGGGGGTTATTTTGGCAATTTGTGGCGGTTTAGGGACTCCGCAAATTGAATTGTGGCGATTTTTAAAAACACTACAATTATCCTTTCCACGAGCATATTTGAGTGGTTTTAATAAACCTCAACGATGTCATCCACAAAAAGACTAGTTAATTTGTGGAATTTTTTTAGTTTCAATTTGTGATGGTTTAGAACCTTCACAATATGGTCTCAATCTTTTAAAAAATAAATTTGTGCGGATTTAAAATATCGTGATATGAGATCAAATTTTACATAATTTGATTAGTGGAGTCTTACAAAATTAGTATCATCTTAATAATAAATATGAATTACATCAAACCTTCAAAATAATATGAATAAATAATTTTACTAAATAACACATTTAATACAAATCAAATTTCATTAAACAAACTCATAAAATAAGCTTCACAAGTTTAAATTAATATGAAAATAAGTAATACAAACTTGTGTATAATGACTTGAACGTTACAATTTCAAATCCTTTAAAATTCACATCAAATAAACATGAAAAAAAATCTATAGCATTTAATTGATGATTTGACTTGTTCTCATTCAATCTTTTATTGAGTAAAACAAGTTCAATCTCTGCATCTGGCTGAAACAAATACAACCATGAAAACATCATGCATAATTAAGATACAAAGGAAGAAATTGATGAAGAAGATGAAGTTTACAATTACAAAATTACTGTGGTTTATGATTCGTTATTTTAGAAAAATTTGTTAGAGTTAATGTGCAAAGATCCTGTAAATCCGTTTTGTTAATATATATTCATCAGTTAATCCTTTAATTAAGGAAATAAGTTACACCCCCTTAATTCAAAGTAATAAATCATGTATCTCGACTTTTAAAATCAATGGATACATGTATCTCGCGAGTAATGATACACGTATCTCAAGGTTGAAATATTCGAAACTTTAAGATACAAAGGAAGGAATTAAAGAAGGAGATAAAATTTACAATTACAAAATTACTATGATTTATGATTTCACATTATTTTAGGATAACTTGTTAAAGTTGATACGCAAGTATCCTGTAAATCTGTTTGGGTTGTTAATTATTTATCAATTAATAATTTAATTAAGGAAATAAGTTATACCCCTTTAATTCAAAGTAATAAATCGTTTATCTCGACTTTAAAATTAATGGATACATGTATCTCGCGAGTAATGATACATGTATTTCAAGGTTAAAATATTCGAAACTTTAAGATACAAAGAAAAGAATTGAAGAAGAAGATGAAATTTACAATTATAAAATTACTACTCCCTCTATCCCAATTTATGTGACACATTTCGGTAGAAAAATGGATTTCTATAGTGTTGTAGCGTAGCAAGAAGCCCCAAATCCTTTATTTGGCTAGGAAAGACTGCACGATTTTGAGATTCAAACAAGTTCGTATTTGACCGTAAATTTTTCCTATATCTTTTAAATATTTTGAATTATCAATTATTGAGACTTATAGTACTTTTTATATAGTTTACAGATATATAAATTTCGTTTTAAAAAAATTGAAGATTTCATGAGTAAATTCTCGGTCAAATTTAAACTGTTTGACTCTCGAAAAGCGAAATGTGTCACATAAATTGGGACGGAGGGAGTATGATTTATGATTTTGTTATTTTAGAAAAACTGTTAAAGTTGATACGCAAAGTATCCCGTAAATCCATTTGGGTTGTTGATTATTTATCAATTAATCATTTAATTAAGGAAATAAGTTACAACCCTTTAATTCAAAGTAATAAATCGTGTATCTCGAATTTTAAAATCAGTGGATACATGTATCTCGCGAGTAATGATACATGCATGTATCTCAAGGTCGAAATATTCAAAACTTTAAGATACAAAGGAACAAATTGAAGAAGAAGATGAAATTTACAATTACAAAATTATTATGATTTATGATTTCGTTATTTTAGGAGAACTTGTTAAAGTTGGTACGTAAGTATCCTATATATCCGTTTGGGTTGTTAATTATTTATTAATTAATCATTTAATTAAGGAAATAAGTTACACCCCTTTAATTGAAAGTAATAAATCGTGTATCTCGACTTGTAAAATTGTGAGATACATGTATCTTGCGAGTAATGATACATGTATGTCAATTACTCCTCTAATTAAGGAAATCAATTATAACTAATAAATTTAAACAAATAAAATATGTAACTCAGTTTTAAAAATTCGGCAGATACATGTATCTCGCGTATTCAACTCATGTATCCTAAGCATGAAATATAGTAGATGAAGTAATATTTGAAGAGCAACTTTCACATATAGCAAACAAAAAAATCATATTTGTATGTTATAGCTATAATTTGCATAATTGCGCTCCATAGCAAACATAAATATGTATATTTCGCTATACATATACAAAAGAAAACAGTTGTATAATCCGCTTTGGTATACATATACAAAAGATCAATTGTATAATTTGTGTTTGTATAAAGCGAGAAAGAGAGAAAGATAAAAGAAAACTGGGCAGGGGAAGATCATATTTGTATAATCATAAGTGCATAGGACGGAAATATATGCATTTGTATTTGTATATACAATTTTCTCTCGCTTTATACAAACACAAATACAATGTATACATTTGTGTTTGTATAAAGTGAGAGAGGCGAGTGAGCGAGCGAGATCTGGGAGAAGGGAGAGAGAGGAATGAAAATATACGTATATATACAATTTTCTCTCGCTTTATACAAATACAAACACATTTTATACATTTGCGTTTTTGTATAAAGTGAGAGAGGTGAGTGAGCGAGCGAGATATGAGATAGTGGCGAGCGAGATCTAGGAGAGGGGAGAGAGGGGACAAAAATATATGTATATATACAATTTTCTCTTGCTTTATACAAACACAAACACATTTTATACATTTGCGTTAGTATAAAAAGCGAGAGAGGCGAGGGAGAGAACGAGAGTGCCGAGCGAGATTCACCAGGAGATAGGCGAAATAGCAACAGTTTGCTATGGAGTACAATTAAATCAAACTATGTTTATAACATTTAATTTAAATTAATAGTTTACTATTATATACAATTTTCCATATTTGAAACTATCGAGAATCCTAAACTAGTGGGATTTATGTAGTTTACCCTTATC
This sequence comes from Solanum acaule, assembly GCA_036250505.1. Lineage (NCBI taxonomy): Eukaryota > Viridiplantae > Streptophyta > Magnoliopsida > Solanales > Solanaceae > Solanum > Solanum acaule. The sequence goes on from JAJOOR010001170.1 coordinate 55,295, forward strand.
TATGTATATGCTTCATATCTAGGTTCTTTTAATTTGCTTCTATTTCGCTTTGTTAACTCTTGTTTGTCCCAAATGACCTTTTCATTCAGTCCTAATATGTGGATTCCCTCTCTTAAAATAGAATATTTTTTTATCATCATAGTGTTCAATTCAGCTTACGCACACCTTGACTATTTTTACTAGATACCTCCCACTTCCTACCAATAACATGTACCAAGTAACTCTATCCACTAAGGCTAAGTCATATGGGAAGAGAAATAGTATTTCAATAACATTAATCTCTTTTTGAAGTGCTAGTGGTTGTCATAGAAGTAGACAAAACTAGACTTTATTGCAATGAAATGATAGATATTTTGAGCTCTTCATTTTATCTATTTTGTAAACTTTCTTCAGTTTTAAGTGAACCTTTTTTTAAGAAATATTTTCCCTATCTGATTATTAGCCATGGTGAACTTGAAGTTGGTTTCTATCTAATTATTAATTTTTTTTTTGTATGCAGGAGAATGTGGGTGATGCAATTGCCAAAGATGTAGAAAGTCTATTTAATCTATTGAGGTGAATGGTGAAGACCACACTTTTTGATAGTTTAGGCTACATTTTTCAAGTGTAGTTGAAGGCCTAAAATTAGGGGTGTACATGACCGGGTTGGTTCGGGTTTTTCAAATATCAAACCAAATCATTTGTGTAAAAATTTTAAATTTATAAACCAAACCAAACTAATAAAATTCGGATTTTTTCGGGTTTTTCAACCTCGGGTTGGTTCGGGTTTTTCAAATACCAAACCAAACCATTGTGTCGAATTTTAAAATTTATAAATCAAACCAAACTAATGAACCTCGAATTTTTTCGGTAAAGTTTGCATACAAACATATAATTAACTTGTGCTCCAAATATTTCTTTAGTCCAACCAAAATACAATTATCTAATGTATTTCTTAAAAAAATAATACAAAATATGAGATGAGTACTGATGAAAAAAAATTTTCAATAAAAAATAATAATGAAATCATCATATAAAATAAATATTTCAAAGTCATAATGAAAATGATCATAATTTAAAAGTACTAAATCATGTTAAAATTATAAGTTTAATAAGTATTAGTTACATTACTAAATATTTAAGGAAAATTAAAATTAGATTATGTATTTTAATTGTCTAAACCAATGTAAAACTAAAGAACAAAATATTCAATATTATTGTCATTCTTAGTGTTGTATTGATTTTCTTTTTGCATTAGTATTAATTTGATTTTGATTTAAGTTTTAGGGAAAATGCATAAGTACCTCCAACCTATGCCCAAAATCCTTGAGACACACCTAACCTTTACTAAGGTCCTATTACCCTCGAACTTATTTTATATATAATTTTCTATCCTTTTTCGGCCTACGTGGCACTATCTTGTGGGCCCAGCGCGTGTTGACAATATTTTCAAGGATAGTCCCACGTAGGCCGAAAAGGGGTAGAAAATTAATTAAAAAATAAGTTCGGGGGGTAATCGGACCTTAGTAAATGTTAAGTGTGTCTCAGGGATTTTGAGCATAGGCTGGGGGGTACTTATGCATTTTCCCTAAGTTATATTATAATTATCAACATATATGAACTATATATAATCTTTATTGGACCATTCTGAATTCTAAGTTTTAAACTTGAAATAATATATTAAAAGATAAAAACTATGAAATAGCATAAGAAATGTTTTAAAATTATATCAAAGTAAATATTTTTATGTATAAAATAAAATTTTAAAATTACATATATAATGTCGGGTTGGTTTTTTTTTTTGTTAAAATTAAACCAATCCAAATATAGTCAGGTTTTTTTCCAATACCAAACCAAGTCAAATCAAACCACTAGTCAGATTTTTTTTTCGGTTTTACTCGATTTGCGGCTTGGTTTGATTTTCGGTTCGCACCTACCTAAAATGTTGTAGTGGGGACTTAACAATAAATCCGGCAAGAATCTTGTTAAGCCGGCATGAATCTTTTTAATCGCATATTTGGGTGAAAGTCTAGTAGGTGTTTCACTTCAAGAGAAAGAAGTATTTTCCTAGATAAAGGTCTTAACGTTTACTCTGAGATGTTAAGTAACTCGCTCATCTTGACAGTGATGTTGTGAATGTCATCAACATATCTAACAATGATGTTGTGAATGTCATCAACATATCCTAGGGAAATATCTTGGTCATCCTAATGCAGTAAATAATACTCCAAAGTTAGCAAACTCAATTTATGCACCTAATTGGGACATAAGCAAAAACTATACTCCCTCCGTCCCATTTTATATGAGGTACTTTGACTCGGTATGGAGTTTAAGAAAGAAATGAAGACTTTTAAAATTTGTGGTCCAAAATGAATGATAGAAATTTGTGTGGCTGTAAATCATTTCATTAAGGGTAAAATAGATATTTTATAGTTAGATTGTTACTTTATATAGAAATGTGTCATTCTTTTTGGGACTGACTAAAATGGAAAGTTAGTCATATAAATTGGGACAGACGGAGTATCAAATACAGCCAATACAGAAAAATAACACAAAAGGCTAATTAAACATTTACTATTTTTTTTGGCAAGGAAGTGGTAACCAGTGCATGCTGGGGTTTTTCTTTCTAACATGTGGGCAAGGAAGGGATAATGATATGCTATGTGTTATCAAGTTGTAGACGTAGAGATAACGACCTTCGATGAAGTAGATGGATTCTTTGTTAAGATTTGTGCCTCTTGTGGAACAAATCGTCCCGTCATCGTATAATAACTTATAAAAATTGCTATTTCCCCAATGCTTTCCGTTTCTATCCACCTCTTTCTTGCAAAATTGAACCGGAATACTACAAAATCGTATGGTATTCCATGGTTTTTCCCATTAAAAAACATGTGAACATATAACAACGTATCATCGCAGGATTGAAGGATGAAATTTGCAAACCGACCCATGTCTAAGTATTTTCTCACATCTGGAGATTCATTAAACATTGGTGTGATTGTTATTGTTCCTGAATCATTATCTGGTTCCAAACAGAGTAAACGCCTTGTCTGAAATGTTGATACATAAAACTTTTTCTTAAAATCTGTCCAGATCCCACCATTCCCATTTTCAAAAATTGAATGCCCATCTTGTTTATGAAATTCTTCATTATAACCTGGCTTGCAGAAGTAAAAAGTAGGTGGATTCACATCCTCGTCGTTCTCATCGTCTGTGTCATCATTAGAGTTTTCATCATCATCATCAGGAATAGTCTCAGTCTCTTCAATTAGAAAAAGAACATGACATTCAGGATCATTGGGTGAGGCAGACAAGAGACACTCGAGTATCGTGCACTCAGGGAGTGGTGGAAGCTGAATTTTGTCGTTTGAAATAAGATTCCAAAGGTAACAATCAGTAGAATATATGCTTTGTAACACGAGCCACTCATCAGCATTAGCACGTATTATTTTTTCTTTAAGTTCAGGTATACGTCTTATATAATATTGATTCTGTGATACACTGAAAAAAGTTTGCTTCTGCCGGACATCACCATCACACATAACAAGCCAAGGATCTTGTTGTTGTTGGATAGAAAAAGGAGGTTGATCGGATTCCACATACTTTTCCTTCTTAAATTCTTCCAACTCCATCTTTCGTTCCTTTTCTACGGAAAAAACAGAATCAGTCATCACTTTAGGTTTGTAAGAGAAAAAAAAACAAGGAAAGGGGTTAGAATACGTGTTAGAAAACAAGGATTCAGAACAATGTGTCGTTAAAAGAATCGACTTTAATTTAAATAACATTAATGAGTTCAAATACTACAAGGAAAGGGGTTAGAATACGTGTAGGGCAAAGAAATTAGTTTTCCTTACCTAATTGGGATTTCCATAAATAAAAACACTGCTGATTATAGTTCTATTTAAATTACTTTTTCAGTTGACTTTTACTTGTTCACTATTCCAAAAATAATTTTGATATATAAAAAAGAGATAATAATAATGAATTCAAATACGTCAAGGAAAAGTTATTTTGAACAAGGAATGGAGCGTGCAGATTTGTGGTCACAACGACTTGTTATTACCCTAGTTCTAGTTTAAATAAATAGGGCAATAACAAGTCCATAAACCAAATTTTTCTCAACAAATATTCTTCTGTCTGAATAATAATAATGGAGCGTGCTGATTTGTAGTCAGATTGTATTCCATCTGAAATACTCGGATTAATATCATCACGTCTTGTTGCTGCGGAATACTTTGTTTTCCGTGCCGTTTGTAAAAAATTGCGCTACGCAACCATGATACCTCCACCTCATCCTGGTCTATCAGAAAAATGGCCTTGTTTGATGACCTTGCATGGGAATACCGGAATTGTAGAATTCTTTGATCCAGTATATAATGTGGTCACGATTATGGGTATCCCGATCCCGAAATTAAGGGGTTCCCGAATTCGAAGTTCAAAAGGTAATTGGTTACTCATGAGTCATGGAAACCACGGCATGTTTTTTTTCAATCCTATTAGCAATGACATAATTGAACTCCCTGATCTAGAGGAGCACGAAAATTATTTTTCTTCTTGGACATTTTCGTGTCCTCCCGACTCGCTGTCATCTGTTTGCATTGTGGTTGGTATCGATTTCGATGGTTGTCCCCTAGACGCATACATCATCAAAGTTGGAGAGACTTTTGCACGTTTTCTTACTTATATGATCTAGATAGATATAAGTGCTTTAAGTTAACCGGATGCAATAATCCGATATTTTTCAAAAACAATATTGTCTATCTGGGAGATGAAGGGAATTTGGGAGTATTGACCATCAATGAATCCTCAATTCCTAGTTGGGAACTTTATGGGAGCTACTTTCAACGTCGAAAACAAAAGTCAATCCAGCATGTTTACACGGTAGAAGATGTCGACAATGAAAGAATGTTGGTTGTATTTTTATGTCACCATGAAGGGGAAGTAGAGGTTTGAGATACAAAATGAATGGAAAAGTATATTGGAGAGGGAACAAATAACAAGTTTAGACAATAATAAAACATTGTTTGTGAACTCCGGAGGATCCTACTTGAAAACATGTGTTGCACAGGGATTAGGAAACAAGATATTTTTCCCAATGTTTCACAACAACAATAAGGGTGTTTTCTATTGTTTGGCCAACCGCAAATATTTCTCTTTTGATTACTTGGATATCAAAGCTTATTCAAGTTTAAATATTTTTAACTTGGTTCGACCTAGATCATGCATTTGGACTAAATCAGTGAATGATTAATTGTATTGTTCCCTTTTTGTTGGTGTTTATTTTTTCCAAGTAGTTAGCAATGTTTTATCTTAATAAGAGTGGATTATTTTTCCTTTTATCTTAATGTTTAAGTTTTTCTTAAATATATATTGTTAATGTTTAAGTTTTTCTTCAACTTGTGATAGTTAAAATTTGAAAGTTAAATTTTAATCGGTTAGTCTATTGTTATTAATTCAATTGTTATTATTCAATAGATTGATTGCACAAGTGAGGTACAAAATTATTATATGCTTAAGCACTTGTTTTTGAAGGATTATACATCTTTGGAGAGAGCAAGAACGCAAGTGGATATAGGAGCTCGAGATTCATCTAGTTTCTTTATTTTCACCTCATTGTTGAATTGATTATTTCGATTATATTGTTTGTGTTATATTAAATTCACACGATCTAAATAACTCAAATTCATTTGCAAATACTTAACATCTGATTGAATACGCAATTGTAGCAGCTGCAACTATTAGTTCAAACACGATAAAATATTGAAAAGAAAAAGGAAAAGTAGAACCATGAGAACTTTTTGGACCTAAAACTATTGTTTATATATAAGTATTTAGCAGAAAAAAAAGAAGGAAGAAAACTTAGGAGCAACTCAAAAATGCTACCAAGCGATTTGTCGCAGCCTACTTGGTAGCATTTTTTAGTTACTCCTATGTTTTCTTCCTTTTGTCTTTTTTGCTAAATATTTAGTTTATAAACAATGGTTTTAGGTCCAAAAAGTTCTCGTGGTTCTACTTTTCCTTTTTCTTTTCAACGGTTGTAACTTAGATAGTCAGTCAATAGAGGAATTAGGGCGCTAGGTATTATATTTTATCGCGTTTGAACTAATAGTTGCAGCTGCTACAGTTGTGTATTCAGTCAAATGTTCAATATTTGTAAATGAGTTTGAGTTATTCAAATTGTGTGAATTTAATATAATCCATCAATCTATCTGATTGTGTGCATAAAGTTCCCAACTAGGAATCGAGTATTCATTGATGGTCAATATTCCCAAATTCCATTTATCTCCCAGTAGATATAAAGATATTCATACTAAGAAATATGTGCAAGCAAGAATATGAGTATAAATAAAAGAAGTCATTCTCGACTCTCATGAAGGAGTAACTATGTTCTGCTTAGGGAAGGGCTCAGATGACATGCGGACTCCACGCATATAGATGGGTAAATGATATATATGGAGACTCCACAAGCAAATACGCTGAGTCCCAGAGTGAAACTCTTCGGCTCTAGTATCAAACAAAGAAAAGAACATGAAAAATTAGAGAGAGTTATTTAATTCTCAACAGTGTATACAGTAAAGTAAGGAGACAAAGTTACTACAGTACACAACATTATGCTCTCGAGATAACATGAAAATAAACCACCTTTGTTCCATCCACAGCTAAATTTATTTGAAAACATACCTAATCATTTCTCGCTTCAAAATCAATTAAAAAGAAATACCGAGTTGAAAACAACGCTTTTTCTTTCCATAAACATATTAACAATGGTAAATTACTATAGCATCCTAAAGATGCAATGTTATGATAAGAAAAGAAGAGGGAATCTTAATTAAACTTGAGCCCAAGCGTCGTCTTAGAGTCCAAAATAATATAGTCGTCCCTTCTTGGGATCTCTCTTTTCTTCATCGACGATAATATTACTTTGCATACAAGGATGAGATTTTTTATTCCTGATAAAATCCTCGCAGAGTTAATGACTTTGCAAGCCCATTTTCTTTGGTTTCTAAATTATCCTTATCTATTTTTTACTTAATTTATCACTATTTTTCCCCAAGCACAATCACCGGATATTATGACTACTTTAAAGATTAAAAGTTGGTTGAACTGTTGGTCAATCTTTTGAGGTTTATTATTTTAAAACATAGGTCTTGTTTTAGGTTAGAATAATTTGTTGTTATCATCGGATATCTCATAGTTTTCTCCCTTTAATGTATATGCTCTTTGGTTTTTGCCCTTTTTATGTTTTCCCTTTTTCCTTCTCCAAATTACCCAGTATATATATATGATTTAAAGGGAATGCTAATTCTATATTTTTTTTGGATAGGTCACAGGTGAGCAGATGATAATTATAAAGTTTAAAGCTTGAACTCCTAATCTCTTGTTACGCCTAAACTAAACAATTTCAACAATGTAATTTTACTAAATTTTAATTTGAAGTAGACTTAAGTTGGCAAATTCAAAAAGTATACTCATAAAAAACTGCAAAAGATAAAAATAAAACATCAAAAAGAAAAGTATTCCGCTCTTATTAAAACAAAACATTGCTAACTACTTGGAAAAAATAAGCACCAACAAAAAGGAAACAATACAATTAATCATTCATTGATTCGGTCCAAATGCATGATCTAGGTCGAACCAAGTTAAAAATATTTGGACTTGAATAAGCTTTGATGTCCAAGTAATCGAAAGAGAAATATTTGCGGTTGGCCAAACAATAGAATACACCCTTATTGTTGTTGTGAAACATTGGAAAAAATATCTTGTTTCCTAGTCCTTGTGCAACACATATTTTCAGGTACGATCCTCCAGAGCTCACAAACAAAGTTTTATTATTGTCTAAACTTGTTATTTGTTCCCTCTCCAATACTTTTCCATTCATTTTGTATCTCCAAACCTCTACTTCCCCTTCCTGGTGGCATAAAAATACAACTAACATTCCTTCATTGTCGACATCTTCTACCGTATAAACATGCTGGATTGACTTTTGTTTTCGACGTCGAAAGTAGCTCCCATAAAATTCCCAACTAGGAATTGAGGATTCATTGATGGTCAATACTCCCAAATTCCCTTTATCTCCCAGATAGACAATATGATTTTTGAAAAATATCGGATTATTGCATCCGGTTAACTTAAAACACTTATATCTATCTGGATCATATAAGTAAGAAAACGTCCAAGAAGTCTCTCCAACTTTGATGATGTATGCGTCTGGGGGACAACCATCGAAATCGATACCAACAACAATGCAAACAGATGACGACGAGTCGGGAGGACACGAAAATGTCCAAGAAGAAAAATAATTTTCGTGCTCCTCTAGATCAGGGAGTTCAATTATTTCATTGCTAATAGGATTAAAAAAAAACATGCCGTGGTTTCCATGACTCATAAGTAACCAATTACCTTTTGAACTTCGAATTCGGGAACCCCTTAATTTCGGGATCGGGATACCCATAATCGTGACCACATTATATACTGGATCAAAGAATTCTACAATTCCGGTATTCCCACGCAAGGTCATCAAACAAGGCCATTTTTCTGGTAGACCACGACGAGATGGAGGTGGAGGTATCATGGGTGCGTAGCGCCATCTTTTACAAACAGCTCGAAAAACAAAGTATTCTGCAGCAACAAGACGTGATGATATTAATGCGAGTATGTCAGATGGAATACCATCAGACCACAAATCATCACACTCCATTATTCAGAAAGAAGAATTGTGGTTGAGAAAAATTTGGTTTATGAACTTGTTATTAAACTATTTATTTAAACTAGAACTAGGGTAATAACAAGTCGTTGAGACCACAAATCTGCACGCTCCGTTCCTTATTCAAAATAACTTTTCCTTGACGTATTTGAACGCATTATTATTGTCTATTTTTTATATATACAAAGTAAAAAATTATTTTTGGAACAGTGAACTAGTAAAAGTCAACTGAAAGAGTAATTTAAATAGAACTATAATCCTCAATGTTTTTATTTATGGAAATCCCAATTAGGTAAGGAAAACTAATTTCCTTGGCCTACACGTATTCTAACCCCTTTCCTTGTAGTATTTGAACTCATTAATCGTTATTTAAATTAAAGTTGATTCTTTTAACGACACATTACAATATTGTTCTCAGCACCTGGAAAACAAAACACAGTTTTGAATCCTTGTTTTTTTTTCTCTTACAAACCTAGAGTGATGACTGAACGAGAGATGGAGTTGGAAGAATACAAAAAGGAAAAGTATGCGGAATCCTATCGACCTCCTTTTTCTATCGAACAAGCGGAACAACAACAACACTTTAGCCACAACTTTTGTTTCCGTAGCATTCGTAGCAAGATGTAGCGTGGCTAAAAGATATCTACAGACTTTACATGATATGTGGTTAAGGACTAACACTTATACCTACAAAAATAATGACGTTGTAGATGTAATGATATAAAAAATTTGCTACAAAATATATACCAATAGCAAATCATTAAAAAAATTAGTCACGACAAATAAATTTTGTAGCATCTTTTAGATGTAATATATTGTGGCAAAAAACTTGATTTATTTGCTATGAATAATCATACTTCGTGGCTATATTATATTTTAGTCTCGTGGCAATAATATTTGTATTTAGCTATGAGTTAGAAAAGTTATAGCTATGCATTAAAGTATTTGCCACAAACGTTTTTTATACATGGCTAAGAATTCAACTTTTTCCACAAAATATACAATTATCTAGCTATTTTTGTTTATTTTGCTATAAAAGTTAAAAGATGAAAATGTATAGCTATAATTTTTTATAATCTATATATAGATTTAGCCACAACTATAAATATCCATTGCTACAAATGAAGGATATTGCCATAAGAATTATTAATCACAAAAATTTCTAATATATGGCCAAAATTACAAAATTTAAATTCCAAAATAGATTTCAAGTTTCACATGATTACATATTTCAATTTTAGAGCATTTACAATACATAATTCTTCTATAAGAGCTATTACGATAGTAGTATCTTGCTTAAGGCTCTAAGTGGCATCGTCTTCTCCTTTTTCTCATGACATTATCTCCAGTTGTTCTAATAATTCTACAAATTTACCTGCAAATTTTGATAAAGTAAATTAATAGTATCAAAAGGTAAATATAATGACATTATATGTAGAATTTAAGGAGTACATATAATCATTTATTTTACCTAAACATTATTTTTACTAAAATCTCCTTTTAACATCTTCTATGACCAATTTTTGAGGATTTTTGACTTGGTCAATTTGCATCCTTTTCTTGTTTGACAACAATTGTAAAACTAATTTTTACAGAGTTCATTATGAATTCATCATTAGCTTTCTAAATTTACTTTACTTTTGTAATGCAATACTTCTATATCACTACAAGTGTAACCTATAAAAATATTAGACCACAAATTTCAATTTCTTTTTCTTAAACTTCAAGTCAAGTACTCAAACTACACCATATAAATTGGACATCAGATGTAATATATAAACATATGTTTAAACTAATTTGCCCATTAGATACAAACCTAACACCCTTCAATCTTCACCCCTAAATATCCATCACATTCACATCCAAGTTTTACTTTTATTCAGTAATCAAAAGCTTCTAACCCATTCTACATACTGAATTTTTCATTGCAAGTGCTACAAGAAACTTTTGCTAATAGAATATTCATAGTGATATTAAAGCTGAAATATATAATACGTATTATATTCAGTGTTAAAGAAACAATAGAAATTTAGTACTTTTTTTTTTTCTGAAATTGAGATAGAGGAAGAAGATGTTCCTCTCTTCATGAATGGATTTTGGATCTGTTTAGAGAATTTAGGGTTTTGGCTTTTCAATCCTTTTTGTCAATTTTATTTTGCTCTCTAATAGGAAAAGAAGGCTGTAATTTAGGCCCCAAAAATAGAGGAAAACGATTTGAAGGGATATTTTTCATTAATTCTTTTAAATTTGTTTTCCCTCCTAATCATCATAAAAAAAAGCTTTGGTTTTAGTTTTCTTTAGGTAAAACTCTTATACTACTATATTCGATATACAATCACATTTACTCATTTTATTTATAACTTATTAAATTATTATATATGACTCTCTTTGTTCACTTTTACTTGTCATAGTTTGACTAGACAATATATTAAGAAAACAATTAATGATATATGTATTTTACCAAACTATCCCCTAGCTAGCTATTATAAATGATGTCTTGAAAAATAATTTGGAAAATAAGTATTTAATGTTGAGGGTAAAATATGAAAAAAATAATATTTATTTCCTTTTATGATATGTCAAAGGTGACAAGTAGAAATGAAAATCTATTTTAGAAATAACTGATAAGTAAAAGTGAACGGATGAAGTATTATTTAAAACTAATTTGTATTAGATATAATAATGGTATACATACACTTAAATATTAACTATTAAATTCTTAGGTCAACTAGTTATAATTATATTTATAAAAATTGTTAATTAGTTTAAACTAATAGTATATCACAAAGTATCATAGAGATAGATTAAGTTTGAGTAAACTTAAAATTCTCAAAATACTGATAATTGAATATAATGACCTATTTATTTAAATTATAATTGAAACTCATAAGTAAGATTCTTTAAAATTGAATTGAGATGAATGATGATCAACTATACTTAAATTAGAACGATAAATGTACTATTTCAGAAGATTATACGCGAGTCAAATCATAATTCTCAGAACACTTGACCAGGATGAAACTTAAGTGTGACTTATTGAAGTTTTTCTTAAATTTGATATAATTAGTTAATTAAAGTAACTATAATCATATATTTATTTAAGTTGTATTTGAAACTTACAAGTAAGCCATTGTAAAATTGAATTGAATCTAATGATATGATTAACAAAGCTAATTACGAAAAAAAATTCTAGAAAAAATAATAATTTTGGAGGCACTTGATCAAGATGGAGCTTTAGCGAGACTTAGTGAAGTACCTTGTTCTTAAGTTTGATAAATTAATTAATCAAAATTGTTAGATATAATTTCCTATTTATTGAAATTATGCCCATAAAATAAAATTGAATTATCAATACCTTTGTTTACACTAGATTGATGGATAATGTTCTCATGAAACATGCATGTTCGAGTCAAATAACATCTAGAATCACTTGATCAGGATGAAGCCTGAGTAGACTTGTTAAAGTTTTGTTTAAATATTTTATTATTAGTTAATCAAAGTTAATATAATCACTTACTTATTCAAATTAAATCATATATAAAATTAATTGTATCGAATGATTAACGCATCTAATTACAATAGGTCGATAAATGTATTACTTCAATGGAACACGTTTGAGACAAATAATAATTATGGAGGCACTTGATCATGATGAAGTTTGAGGTGAGACTTCGTGAAGTTTTGTTTAAATTTGATATGACTAATTAATTAAAATCAATTAAATATAATTAGCTCTTTATTTGAACTATATTTGAAACTTACAAGTAAGACTGTGAAAAATTGAATTGAATGATTAATAACTCCAGTTATATTTAGATGCAAGAAAGTTATATTTTGACGTTGCTAAAGATTATTATTGCTGCAACAATTTTAACCCACGGTAAAAAATAATTATAAGTTACAAAATTTTAACACAATGATATATTTGTGGCTATATCATCTCGTCATGACAAATAATTATAGCCATTCAACCAACTATTGTCATCGCTTTTTAGTATGCAAAATAAATATTTACTTAGCCATAATATTTTGTTTTAATTAAACTTTTATGGATAAAATAATTATCATTGATATCAAAAAAATTCAACGTGTGATCCAAAAAAATTAGCTACGAAATTTTATTAAAGCAGTAATCTATAGCTATATCATTAACTTTTGCCACATTTTTTTAACAACTTGAAGAAAAAATATTTATTTTGCTATAATAATTTATTATGGCTAAAAGGTTATTATTGCTATGGTAAATTTCAACTCGTGGCAAAAATTAATAAATAGCTACAAAATTTTACTATAGCAAAATACTTGTGGCTATATCATTTAACTATTGCCACAATTTTTTATAACTTGAAGCAAAAGTATTTATTTAGCTACATCATCTTGTTTCAAATAATTGATTGTGGCTAAGGAGTTGCTATTGCTACAATAACTTTGTTGTGTGGCAAAAAAATTTAACCAGCTACAAAATTGAATTGTGCAGTAAAGTTGTAGCTATTCATATAATTATTGCCACAATTATTAGCATTTGTAACAAAAATGAAGATTTAACTTCGCCAAATTAATTTTTGTGGCCAAGAAAATTTACGAATTTTTAAATAGCTATAAAACTAAAAATTTTGTAGTTATTACTAAATAATAGCCACGATTTTTGAATTTGTAGCTTAAATTTTATAGCTAAAAATAGACTGTGTTGTAGATGCCTCTTGTCTGCACCACCCAATGATCCCGAATGTCAGGTTCTTTTTCTAATTCAAGAGACTGAGACTACTCCTGATGATGATGAAAACTCTAATGATGACAAAGACGATGAGAACGACGAGGATGTGAATCCACCTATTTTTTACTTCTGCAAGCCAGGTTATAATGAAGAATTTCATAAACAAGATGCACATTCAATTATTGAAACTGAGAGTGGCAACCTCTGGACAGTTTTCAAGAAAAAAAATTTATGTATTAACATTTCAGACAAGTCGTCTACTCTGTTTGAATCCAGATAATGATTCAGGAAGAATAACCATCACACCAATGTCTAACGAATCTCCAAATGTGAGAAAATACTTAGACATGGGTCGGTTATTAAATTGCATCATTCAATCCTGTGATGATGATACGCTGTTATATGTTCACTTGTTTTTTAATGGGAAAAACCACAGAATGCCATACAATTTTTTAGTATTCCAATTTGATTTTGCGAAAGAGAGGTGGATAGAGACGGAAAACATTGGGGAATTAGCAATTTTTATAAGTCATTATACGAGGACGGGGACGAGTTGTTCCACAAGAGGCACAAATCTTAACAAAGAATCCATCTATTTCATCGAGGATCGTTATCTCTACGTCTACAACTTGATAACACATAGCATATCAATATCCCTTCCTCCACATGTTAGCAAGAAACCCTCCCACATGCACTGGTTACCACTTCCTAGCCAAATAAAAATAGTAAATGTTTAATTAGCTTTTTGTGATATTTTTCTGTATTGGTGGTATTTGATATAGTTTTTGTTGATTTGTATTTTGCACATCAGGCTTCATGTTAACCTGTTCTTATTTTCTCTATTCTTACATTATTTCTCGTTTTTGCCTTTGTGAATTTTGTTATAGAGAAGTATAATGACGAATAATTCTTTATGCCTTTATCAGAATTGTTTCTGAACTACAAAATTATTATGAATATTCAAACAAGTCTGCATTTCCGACTGAAATAATATTGCCCACCTCCAAATCATGTTAATGATCTTTCTTATGCCTCGGATATGCTCTACACGGTATGCAATGAAACGTGGCAATTTAAGCTTATGTTCCAATTAGGTGCATAAATTGAGTTTGCTAACTTTGGAGTATTATTTACTGCATTAGGACGACCAAGAGATATTTTCCTAGGTTATGTTGATGACATGTACAACATTGTTGTTAAGATGAGCGAGTTACTTAACATCTCAGAGTAAACATTAAGACCTTTATCTAGGAAAATACTTCTTTCTCTTGAAGTGAAGCACCTATTAGACTTTCAACCAAATTCATCTTTGAATAAACTTAATTAAGAACAAATTTCTTCAGCATGCATGTACTGAATGTTCCTTTCTTAAAATAGATAAAATGAAGAGCTCAAAATATCTATCATTTCATTGCAATAAAGTCTAGTTTTATCTACTTCTATGACAACCACTAGCACTTCAAAAAGAGATTAATGTTATTGAAATACTATTTCTCTTTCCATATGACTTAGCCTTAGTGGATAGAGTTACTTGGTACATGTTGTTGGTAGGAGGTGGAAGATATCTCGTAGAATTAGGACTTAGCCTTAGTGGATGGTGTGCGTAAGCTGAATTAAACACTATGGTGATAAAAAATAATAATTCTAATTTTAGAGAGGGAATCCACATATTAGGACTGAATGAAAAGGTCATTTGGGACAAACAAGAGTTAGCAAAGAGAAAGAGAAGCCAATTAAAAGAACCTAGATATGAAGCATATACATAACATAACACACATAGTTTTGGATCACATAGAGTAGATAAGAATGTTACTGGATCAGTTAGAGAAGATGAGTATATTATTGGATCACTTAGAGTAGATAAGCATGTTACAATGGTAATTCAATATTATAGATCATTGAACTTTAGTTAATCGGCTAATGCTTGAGGCAGCAGGAGTAAAACCTGGAGATCCCAGGTCCAAACACTAACTACAAAAATTAGTGTGAATAATCCTTATCTCCCGTATTCAGGTTAGTAAGACAAAAAAGATGAAATAGAATGACAGATTATAAACAACCCGAGTCCACAGAACCCACTGTATATCCTTAAGAAATTTAATCCCCTCAAGTACCCGAGGTTGTAGATTAATTCCTCCCAAGATAAAACAGATTAACTATTAAAGAAGTAGTGGTACGTCAAACTTCAATAATATCAGCAAACTCAAAAATCAGCAATGAGAGCGCACACACACCCTCAGTCGATAGACAATTTTATTTGTAAGAAAATCTATGTAGAAGAGAGAAAATTTTCAGTGTTTGAAAAATGAGAGAAGTCTCTCTATTTATAACCAACTGTAGCAAGTGTGAGCGCACATGTGCAGACAAGAGTCAGAATGCACATGTTTAGACAAGACATGTTTGCTCAGAACATTTGTGTCTTTTGGAAAAAGAAGTGTTTGTTCGGAAGGAACATGTCCCTTCTGAGTGACTTTATCGTTACACGAATTTTCAAACAATTTTGTTACGCGAAATTAATTTCGAATTAATTTTGAGAAAAAGAAATTAATTAATGAGACTAAATAAATCAACCAATCACATGCCGAAGTTGAAGTCGAAGTCGAGGCCGAGCGAGCGACGGCGCGAGGGGCAACTTCTTCTTAACCCTTTAAGAGCTAAAGGAAGTGTTTACTAATATAAGGAAAAACATTTTACTTTCTTCTACCAATATGGGAGAAATGACTTTTCATTTTCCCCTCAAATTGGTTCCCCCACATTTTCAATTTCTCATTCATTCTTATTTCTCATTCACACCTTGTTTAAACCCAATAATCCCCCACATGAATGGGGAATGACTATTGTTAAAATATATGCATGAAAAAAGTGTGTGTCTCATAAGTAAGGATTGATTGCATCTGGATAAGTAGGTTTCCCTTTGAACTTTTTGTAGTGAACATATATTAGATATACTCGGTCAATCGGTAGATTTGATATCTTTGAATCGTCGAGCTTTGGTGTATACCTAGACAACATAATTCACACAATCAAACCTTGAATTGTTTTTGGTTCTCATTATTTTCTTCAACCATGAACACGTCTTGGTTTATAAGTGCTTAGGGAACTGGTCTTACGGGATACTCCTTGAAGCGGCTTACACATCACACTTACATATGTGATTTCTAAATGTGTTATCTCGTAGATACACTATTTGATATACCCTGTATCAAACTTAGAAACTATTAAAAAGTCCTTATGTCTTTATCCTGCTTACTGAACATTGTCTTATCATAAGAATGGACTATAAAATAATTTTTGTAAATGAACCGTCATCAATAATTTTGTTTGATCTCCTTGAACCTAGATCATGGGATCTCCAGTCTTCTAGGTAGATTTGCCATCACGATGATCTCCCGTCTTCTAGGTAGATTTACCACCACGATGAATTGTCCTCAGCCATAGTCCCATTACCGTCGATGGTTTCTCAACTCTCTCTCTAGTTAGACCTTTTTTAAGTGGATCCGACACATTATCCTTTGACTTTACATAGTCAATTGTAATAATTTCTCTAGAGAGTAGTTGACTAACAGAATTGTGTCCCTGTCGTATGTGACGAGACTTGTCGTTATGCATAACGCTTCAAGCCCTTCCTATTGCAGCTTGACTATCACAATGTATGCATATATGGGCTATTTGTTTGGGCCAAAACGTATATTCTTCTAAGAAAAACATATCCACTCGTGGAGTTAGTTTCAGTTGACCCAATAATCCAATTTGCATCACTATATCCTTCAACAATTGTTGGATATTTGTTGTAATGCAAAGCATAGTTTTGAGTGTCATCTAAGTACCCCAAAACGTCTTCATTGCCATCCAATGATTTTGATTAGGATTACTTGTGTATCAACTCAGTTTACTTATAATGCAGGTTATGTTTGGCCGTGTACAGTTTATTACATACATCAAACTTTTCAATACTCTAGCACAATCCAATTGAGACTGATTTTCACCTTCATTCTTAGCAAGATCAAGTTTCATATCAATTGGTGTCTTTGCCCTTTTGAAATTTAAGTACTTTAACTTTTCAAGTACCTTTCAAATATATTGAAATTGAGACCGTGCTAGACCATGAGGAGTTTTATGAATCTTAATTCCATCTACAACTCCTAGATCTTTCACATCAAACTTACTAGCGAGCATACACTTAGTAGCTTTTACATTAGCAATGTTGTTGCTCATTATCAGCATGTCATCCACATATAGGCATACAATGACATCTTGATTTGGAACATCTTTAATGTAAAAACATTTATTACATTTATTGATCTTAAATCCATTTGTCAGTATGGTTTGATCAAACTTTGCATATCATTGTTTCGGTGCTTCAAGTTGTTCATGTAAATCTCTTCACATCCATTTGATGAATTTCAAGATCGTATATTGTAGCTAAGGCAATTAGCATCCGAATTAATGTAATGTTAGTCACTGGCGAGTATGTGTCAAAATAATCAAGACCTTCTTTCTGTCTATAGCCTTTGACAACAAATCTTGCTTTGTATTTGTCAATAGTTCCATCATCTTTCATTTTCCTTTTGAAAATCCATTTAGAACCCAAAGGTTTGTTTCCTGGAGGAAGATCAACCAACTCCAAGTATGATTACTTAAGATTGAATCAGTCTCTCTATTGATAACCTCTTTCCAAAAGGTTGGGTCTGTAGACAACATAGCTTTCTTGAATGTTTGAGGCTCATTTTCAAGAAGGAATTTTACAAAATCAAATTCAAATAAAGTAATTGTCCTTTGATGTTTACTACACCTTGAACTCTCTTCATTAGGTACATTCTCTTTTGATTCTTCTCACGTTCGTTTAGACCCTTAACTTATATTTGATTAAGGAATAATATAATTATAATATTAAATAAATAGGATTGAATTTGGAAATACTCTTTAGTTAGTTTCAAAAATTAAATAACGTATATGTAACAATGACGAAGACAAGACCCATAACTACAACTTTAAAAAATGCATTCTCCTGTACTCATTTTAATATTATGTCAAACATATACTTCCTCGATTTTGTTTTTCTAGATTAAGAAACTAAATTTTTTGAGGTTACAAATGGAACTTGGAGTTCCGCTTCAATGGCAGAAAATTTTTAGTCAAAGAAAAGGATAGAAAAAGGAAAAAGAAAAGAAGAAACCGGCTGAAAAAGAAAAGAAAAAACATAGAAGGGAAATAGAATAAAGAAAAAGAATATTTATATTTTTATATAAAAAAAAGTACCATATATGTTATGTGGCACCGCGCGTGCAACACACTGCTTATCATAAATCTGGGTGCGACCTTTTAAGGGGCAATATATTCCACTTTTAAAATGTTTAGGGGGGTAATAGGACCCCCGTAAAATATAAGTGTGTAGTTGAGAATTGACTAATAGATTGGGGGTTCATTTGACCATTTTCTCGCTAAAAATGACTTAAAAGTAGGTTTGACCAACTTTTAAACTGATTTAAACTGGCTCTAACTTTTTCAGACTAATAAAATGTTGAAAAATTTAAAAATTAGAATACAACCAAAAGTAATTTTAAAAAAAATTACTAGAATCACTAACGTATTTATTAAAATCTAAATTAACAAAAAAAATATTTTATAAACTCATTTTCTTCTTTTTAATTTTCCTTTTTTTCTCATTTATTTCTTTATTCATTTATTTTTCTCTATTTTTCCTTTTTTTTCTCCTTTATTGGTTCTTTTTGTTTTTGTATTTTTTCTTTTATTTTCAATTTCTTTATTTCCTGATCTTATTTTTTCCTTTTTATTTTTTGATTATTTTCTTATTCTTTATTATTTTTCTTTCTTTTTTCATTGATTTTTTTTTCTCAAATCATAATATTGCTTATTTTTTCACCACAATTTAATTTCATATATTGTTATGATATCATTGACCGTTGCTTCAATCGTTCAGTGAGACCTCTATGATACCACTTTAAATTACGGTAAACTTTGAAAAGAAAAACATCGTAAAAGTGAAAATAAGATTTTGGGTGTTCTCTAAATTACAAATATCAATTTAAATTATATTTAAAATTTTCATGACCAAACTCTATTTTTTTTAATAAAGTAAAAAAAACGAAAAAAATCTGAAGGGCCTTTCTCACTTGTTGGAAGTCATATAAGATTTTCTTTAATCGACAAACAAGGAAGAAGTCTACCACACCAACCCTTTAAGAGATAGGAACTCCAACACAATGGTAAGAAAAAGTCACTACTAAATGGATCTCGTAGATTCTGAAGTTGGGCATTATTAATATCTATATATGATAGTAAATAAATAAAAGGAAGCATCTCCTAATTAGGCATTCCTCAACTGCACCTTTATGCAACTCAAAATAAAAGTAGTACTATTTACATAACTTACTTTATAGTAGCACAAATTATTCAACCAAAACCCCCATTCTCCCAAAATGGCTTTCTTTCCTCCTAATTCTCAATTGATGAATTGTGAGTCTAATAAAAAACTTCAACCAATTATTAATTTTTCTTCCAAGGAGGATAATGAAGAAATTAGTGATAATAATTTGCATGAAAATTGTTACATTGTTGGGATCAAAGAGTACATAACAACTAGAAATCTTCACTTATCTAAGGTAATTACTAGAGAAAAAAGAGCAGCTGTTTTGATATGCCTTTTTCAAGGCCTTGAAGGTGAAATTCGTGTAATTTTAACCAAAAGATCCATGAAACTTTCCACTCATCCAGGTAATTAATTTCTCTATTGTTTTGCACTTTGATTAAAAATAAATAAATTGAATCTTGATCATTGTTGCTCATGATGAGTAAAATGATTAAGAATCATTAGCACCTATGTGGTTAATTTAATCTTGGATTAGTTGTTAAAATATAAAGCTAGTCGTATTTGAGAATTCGTAAAGATAGCCAAGTAACTTTTATCCTTTTATCTTTTTCTTGGAAGGAAATGTCTCCCAAGTTGAATATTTTTTTGGCAACAACTTAGCTGAAAGTTGCATCGAATAATCTTGAAAATGAGTGATTTTTAACTTTTGACCTTCACTTGCCAATAGGCGAAGTTTCTAAGGTCAAAAGTGTTGTCCAAAGGGCAAAACTTGTTAAACCTGAAGTTTTGTCCACGAGGCATGTTTGGCCCACATGCATGGGGCATATTTGAAGACCATCCACCTCCAAGTTCATTCTTATAAAACATTCATAATCTAGGCATATTTTTTAAAATTAATGTGCAATTTTACATTTTATATGCACCAATAGTAAATAGTTTATACATTTTCAATGTATTTAACTTCTTGTAGCAAATTATTTACGTTGCTTTCAATGTTACCAAATTATGATTACTATAGACAATTAATTATTTAATTAGATGTTAAAAAAAAAAACTATACATTACATATCCAATTTTTGGCCAAAAAAAATACATATGGACCCTTTTAATGACACTATAATTAAATAGAGAATAAACACTTTATAATATATGATTTTGTAATGATGAAGGAGAGGTAGCATTGCCTGGTGGAAAGATGGATGAAGAAGATTTAGATGATTCTGTCACTGCTTTAAGAGAAGCAAAGGAGGAGATTGGTTTGAAATCCAGTCTTGTTCAAGTCCTTACTAATCTTGAACCATTCATATCATTGGTATATCCATTACATCTTTAAAAATATTATTTAGTTTCACTTCTTTATATTTCAACAATTTGTATTCCAAATTAATTCCTACTTTAATAGATAAAATAACAACATAATACATAAATATGTCCTTAAATTAACCTGGTCTCAACTGTCATCTATGCCATCCAAGTTTGAGTTTGCACAAGTAGACACTTAAATTTATATAAAGTCGAACAAGTAAAAACATGTGTCTTACGTGATAATTCGCGTCCTACATGTATTATGCCACGTAAGACGCGTGTGTCTAGTTGTTCAACTATATACAAGTTTGAGTGTGTACGTATACCCAAGTTAAAGAGCATAGATGTCAACTGAGGCAAAGTTAAAAGACATGATATTATATCTAATATAATTGGTGGTAGAAAAGTATTCACCATAAGTACGTACTATGTTTATTATTGCAGCACCTACTTACGGTTGTACCAGTAGTGGGGCTATTGTCTAGAATAGAAGAATTTAAGCCTCTACTTAATGCCGACGAAGTTGATGCTATTTTTGATGTACCCTTGGATATATTTCTCAAGGTACTTATTCACTTTAATATATGCTCTTTTATTTTAGGTTTTGTATCCTAACAATATAATTTTGTTTTATTTTAATCACTTATAAGGTTTCAGCTGACATTTATGCCCTTCTGCTTTGGGTATGCACAAGTAGGGGTGTACAAAATCAAACCGAAAACCGAACCAAATCGTAAACCGAGTCAAACCGGAAAAAAAAACGACTAGTGGTTTGGTATTGGAAAAAAAAACCCGACTATATTTGGGTTGGTTTGATTTTAACTTTAAAAAACAACCCGAGATCAAACCACCCCGACATTATATATGTAATTTTAAAATTTTATTTTATACATAAAATTATTTACTTTGATATAATTTTAAAATATTTCTTATACTATTTCATAGTTTTTATCTTTTAATATATTATTTCAAGTTTAAAACTTAGAATTCGGAATG
>JAJOOR010001171.1:0-53879 GCA_036250505.1 Solanum acaule
TCTCTAGAATGACTTAGAAGGCAATGGAAGGTCCTAGAGTGTGTAGAAAGTTCTAGAGCTAGGACCAAAGTGTAAATAAGTTTAGGGACTTGTAAAGTAAATATTAATTACATTTTAGTCCCTAGGAGTTAGTATAAATAGGTGGTGCCATTCATTTGCAACCATCCAACCAAGAAAGCAAGCAAGCAAGTTGTAAAGCATTCTTCCAAGCAATATAAGCCTTCTTCCAAAATTCTCTAAGTCTTCCTTTTCATTCTCTTAGCGATTAAGTCTTAAAGGGCTTACTTGAGCTTATAAGATCGTGAAAGATTCGTGAGTAAGTTGTCAAGTGCCGCACGGAACTTTAGTAAGACTCTAAGTCCGTGACATAAGGCACAAAAAACTCCATGATTAGAACATGTCAATCATATACTTCATACTTGTTGTCTGCGCCTTAGCCGAATTCTGTCTTGCACATGTCATTACTGACTCCTACGCACAAGCCTATAGTAGAGTCGGAAGTAAACATACTTAAAAGCTAAGGAGATTCAATAACAACCGTATATAGTGTAATTTGTTTACGAAGGAGGTTCGGATAAACTCCAATATCCTTTCTAGCCCATTGCACATGCTAACTGGCTTTGATGCATAATGCCTTATAGTCTGTTTGAATTGATTTAAAAAAAGTAATTTTTAAGTCAAAAATAAAAAATCAAACTGAAATGACTTTTAAGTCAAAAAATAAAAAGTGAGGGAGACTTACTTTTGGTTTCTGACTTATTTTAAGTCATTTTTTATTTATTTTAAGTTATTTTTACCTTGCCAAACACTTCACAACTTATTTTAAGTCATTTTTGACTTATTTCAAGTTATTTTTTATATTTGTCAAACACTTTCAGAAGTAAAAAACTGACTTAAAAATTGGTTTGACCAACTTTTAAATCAATCCAAACACCCTATTAGTGTCCCTTTGCCGTGCCAAGTTGTACATCCAACATTTACTAGACTACCTTACCACCTTCAAGGTACTTTTACTTTGTAACTTGGCACCAAATCCCATGCCTTGACATACTGACTTTTCCAAACCTCTTTTTAGTTGTGTACTTTTTCTTCATTTTATTACTCGTACTCCTAATTTTCTGCAAACCAGACACCCTAAAACAAACAATTAAAAAAATGTATCAAAAAGAAAGGCAACTAATGACAAATCTCGGAATTTGAGGGGAAACATCGAGTGGTCCTACTATTCCAACTAATACAATTTTTTCACCGACACCTTTCTTCACCCTATTCAATACATTAAACTAATCTTCATTATTGAACCCTCCATGGCCCCCTTAATCCGTTCTGCCAGCCACGGATTCAGAATTTAAAGTTTATAATTTTTTTTTAAATAACATCAAGCTGCTATATACGTAATAGTCCCACATATCCTACTATGGTCCGCCCCTGTCTACAGATTTTGACTATCAACTTAACACAGCTGTTTTCTGGTGTGCAGGCACTTGCCCCTACTCCAATCATGTGTTTAATTAAGTCAATGCACCCTGTTTAATCATACACAATAATATAATCAACTTGACACTTTTCATCATCAACTTCCATTGCCGGCAAATTTTTCATTCCGGTAATAAAACAGATGAAAATCAAGATTAAATTACGATAACGATATGTCTGATAATAACAGGGAGAAGAATCATTGAAATGTAAATTCAATATATGATCAAATAACACATACAAATACTATGTATATTAAGAATGAATATATGCTGCTACTTCCAATCCTAACTGAACAAATTTGATTTGGCAGATTATGTATATATAACAAAAACCAAATTGAACTATATCCTACAAACATCCATTTACCAAAAAAAAAAGAAATCAACAAGCAAAACAAGAGGGTAAAGGAAAATCACACCATTTCCTTCTACCCTAAAATCAAAGTGTTCATCAGAAAGTCCATTTCCAGATCTTGATTCGAAGATCCACTTTGCATTTCACATTTGAAGTAGTAGCTTTAGTCGGAGTTTTGCCGGAAGGAACAGTAATTTTAATACCAGTGCATTTAACTCGAATTCCAACTTTCTTCGTTTTCAAGCTTCCAACTTTGACTTTAACTTTTGTATCAAGTTTTATCTCCAATGGCAGAGTGTTCTTATTCTTCAATTTAGATTTCAGATTAGAAATCGCAGAATCGTCGAGATTTTTACCTGAACTTGACACTACCGTCTTCAACGTCGTCGTGTTTTTCCTATCATGCATAAAAGCCGGTAACGATCCGTCTCCGATGTCAACATCGTTTGAATTGAACGAGATGTTAATCGGATCGTAGAAGAAAGAGATCTTTTTGTTAGGATTACGAGCAACAACGGTGAGATTGAACTTAGACGCGAGTTTCGTAGAAGTAAGATTGAATTGAGAGACTTGAAGAGTAGAAACAGAGAACGAAGGCCTCTGAGGACGGTAAAGCACCCAGAAAATCGCACCGGCAATTGCAGCAAGTAGAACAATAGTGATTATGAAAAAGGTAATGAACAGGCAACAACAACAACAGCAGCTCCGTCGGTGTTTACGGCGGGGAGGCGGCATAGGACGATAAGTAGGTCTAGCAGCGTTGTAAAGCTGAGCTTTGTTCGCCGGAAACGTCTGATTAGCTCCGCCGTTGACGGCGGCGGCAGGAGCAGGAGCGGGAGCAGCAGTGCCATTAGGGGCTGCTGGTTTAGCAGCTGGGTATACTCTATCCGCCATAATAGGAACTTTTGGAAGGAAAAAAAAAAGTAATTAAGGATTAGGGTTTTCTTTGTGTGTTATATATAGAGAGAAAAAGGAGAATAAATTAATGGTGAATTTGGTGAAGGTGAAAAAGGAACAACAATGGAGAATTTTGAAGAGACAAGTACCTTATAACTAATGATCAAATTATAGGTGTTATTCACCAACCAATCAGAATCACCACACGCTTTGATTAGCGAGTGTTTAATCAGCACTAATTATGGTCATTAATTATTTGTATTATTTTTATTGCCTTTTAACTGTATACGCGGTACAGTTATTCTAATTTATGGGAAGTACTTTATGAATCGACATTTAAAGATTCGTGTTGAGATTAGAGTTTGGAAACTATTGGTCGTAATTTATATTCCATTAATCTCTACTT
The DNA here is from genome assembly GCA_036250505.1 of Solanum acaule. Taxonomy (NCBI): domain Eukaryota; kingdom Viridiplantae; phylum Streptophyta; class Magnoliopsida; order Solanales; family Solanaceae; genus Solanum; species Solanum acaule. The sequence continues at coordinate 3,137 of JAJOOR010001171.1, forward strand.
GTCCGCGGTACTATTTTGGAATGTTGATAATATTTGTTCCGTTTATAAAATTAATGAATAATTTATTCATTGTGCCTATTTTATCCTTGCTATTAAATATTTTCTTTATTCTATATTAACTGAATTTGTAATACAATGTACACTTATAAAGAAAAACATTGAATCCATTATTGTCCTTTGTGAAATCATAAATATAACATTGCAAGTAGAACAATTTATCTCTTAGAAAATATCTAATTTCACTAAAGGAAAAGGCAAATATGAAAAAAACCTAAAAAATTCAGTTAATATGAAATGAAAGGAATATTATTTATTTTTCAATTTTTGGATTACTTATATTATATTTAATAAAGGTGATTTAGTAAATTTACTCTTATCATTTATGGCTTCTTAATTCATATGTCAAGTCAATAGTTGATAACTATTGTTGAATCTATGAACTATTTGGGTTACTCATATTGGAATTGTTTGAAAAAATAAATATCGAAATATCATATCTAAGCATGTAATTTTATTATATATATTACGAATATATTATTATAATACTAATAAATATATAAAATTAATATTATTATAAAAATTAATTGCTTAGATATTGAAATTTTGATTATTATATCCTGATTGATTTATTTTTTTGTGTAGTTGATTAACAAATAAATTGTTTGGACTTTATTTTAGGTATTTTTACATTTTATATGTGTGAATAATATCATTGAGACTTCTTGAAAAATCGAAATCGTAATTTTTTTAATTATATGAATAATATATAAGTCAAAATCGATTAAATTATGATATCGGTAAATCATATCATAAAATACTGAAATTGTGTCTACACATATAAATTAATTTAATATAATAATAATATATTTCTAAAAGTCAAAAATCCAAATTGGCTAACCGGAGAATTCAATATCATACCATGTGCACACAGTTAACTGATCCAGAGCTTAAATCTCGCTAATACTCATAGTCTTGCAAGTTTCTGACAATTTGATTATTATAAGAAAACTTGCCTTATTTCAAAATATTTTATAAATAAAAATGTAATAATTATATGACATTTGAGTTGCAGCTATTGATTACAGTTTGAGGTCAACTCTACTAAAGATCTTGCTAATTTTTTTTAAAAAAAATACGTTGATAAATTTTACTGGCTGTTTGGTAGAATGTGTTAGTTTTAAAATTATTTAATATTTTATTTGATGATATTTCAACGTCTGTATAACTAATACATATATTGAATATGTATCTTATTTAATATTACAAGATGTATAATTCATTGTATTAGTAATATCAAAAAAAATTGAAAATATACATTGTATTTCATATATTTTCATTCTAATCATTTTCTGAAAATTTGATTATTATAAAGCCACTTGCCTTCAATTTTCTTCTTAAGTATTTTTGTTAACGAGTTAGATTGAAGGAGAAAAGAAAAGTTAATTGTACCAACTAAAGCAATCTTATTATTGACTTGTTATTAGGACTACTTTTTAATAGAAAAAAAAACACTTTTTTCTAGCGTGTGAGGAAAATATTGCAGAAAAGCATAAAGGAGCTTTTGAAAATAGTTTTTAAATAATTTTGGCAATAATAATAAAACCAAAAAGAGAGGAGTTGAATTAGTTGTGCAGTCGCGTGGAAAACGTATGGGGTCTTGGATTAGTGTAATTTGCACCTAAAATAGATGTGTCCACTTTAACAACTATGGCCCACACATTTCAGATTAACGACGATCAAACTAACTAATGTTTATTGTGAATTTGAATATAATTTTTTGAACTTAGATATATAAAAAGAGTGAACATATGGTAGAAAGAAATACTTCCAAACCGTGAAATTGCATACATGATTGTTTTCAGCGAGGTTCTTTTATCAATCTCATGATTCTTGTTCCTTAAATCGATCGTTAGTAGATTTGATTGGATGGCATACATACTATATAAGTTGTAATAGTTAACAATTGAATCTATTTAGAAGGTATTTGAAAAAAATTATGATAGAAAATATATTTTTTTATTATTTAAATAATAAATAAGACAGATAAATTAAAACGAATTAAATATTTGGAATATATGTTTTTCCTTGATGAACTTCTCCACCATTGCGTTGCGTGGAATAGTTGAAGTGTTATAAAGCCAAAGGCAGGTGTGAGAGTGATCCTGTCGGTCCCGCCTTTTCTCTATTTGGTTTGTTGCACATATTATGGGCTACTTTCAACTCTAAAATCATTTTCGTTTTACTCTTTACTGCTCTGTTTGGCCCAATTAGGCTGGTTGAACGTAAAAATTAGGTGGGATGACTAGTTTTCGAATTTGTTATGAATTTTTAGTCACAATTTGAAAAATTAGGTGGCACAACGAATTTTTGAACCCCCTGATTCGTTCCTTGGTTTTGAACCACATGAATCAACAGTAATGACATATTTAGTGAAATTTCACAAGTGAGGTTTGCAGAGGATATGATATAAGTAGATTTTACCAGTTACCTGATATAAGATTTGTACAAATAGCAGCAGCCCAGTAGCGGCCTTGATGGGCCTACAGAAACCCAATAGCCAAAATGTCAACCTACCGAGCAGCAGCCCACTTACTGTCTCATTGGGCCTTAGGAGGCCCAACAGCCTTCCTGCTAAGTGCTAAATGAATGGGAAACATTAATGCTGACAAATTATTTGGCTATTTACAAAAAATAAGCATGTGATTAAAGCATTTTTTTTTTATGAAAAAATTATTCCCTCCATCCCTTTTTACTTGTTAAATTTTAACTTGACACACCTATTAAGAAAATAATAATTGGTGTAGTAAGTTTATCATTTTACCACTGTTAATTGATAGAATCCCAAATATATTACTCACTACATTTTTCAAAGATATTAATTCAATGTTAATAAAATAAATTGTCATCTCTTGATTTTTTTAAAATGACAAGTAAAAGAAGAAATCAAATTAAGAAATATTTGACAAGTAAATAGGAACGAGGGAGTAAATTAGAATCTTCCATTTCCTTTTAATCAAAGATCCTGCCCATTTTTCAATAGAAAAAGAACAAGTGGTTTAATAAATTATTAAATTCTCACATCCCTTCCAATAAATGTTGTAAATGCTAAACAAAAAAATAGATTTTAAATTCCACAACATTTCAAAAGGTTCTTTAGAGTCAACTGTGAAGAACATTAATTATTTAACACTTTCCATAAGATATATATATTTTCACCACTCATATCTTTTAAAATCAAACGCTTACCTCTTATATTATGAAAATATCTTACACAAATATATTAACTTGAATAATATTTTTGTGTATGTTTTGATATGACCGAAATCTGATTTGCCGTTTAGGTAGAATTGATGTGTAAAGATATTTGGACGCTCTCAAGTATATTTGATCATGTCGATTTTATACATATTCTTAAATGTTTGAACAAAATATCTTATAGTTTAGTTAGATTTTTATTTCTATACTGAAGGAGATTTCTAGGAAGAAATTTTTCCAATGTTGTTTTGTACATGATGCTAAAGGAGAAAAACACATAAAAAAAATTCAGATTTTTTTGTTTGATTCTTAAAATTCCAATTATATTGATTGCATAAATTGAAATGGAAAGAGAAAAATCATTTTTTTCCTATACAAAGAGAATATAATTGTTTTTTCTTTAACCTGTTGAAGATTAAGTACGTGTGTTGAAGCATATATCATAATGTTTAAAATTACAATTTATTAATAACTGAGGAATTGGAAGTGTTATTATTCCCTTTTTAAAAAAGTTTATATAATTATAAATTATAAATAAATAGAGTATATTGGGAACTGGGCCAAGAGCACCGACAGAATGTTGAAGAGTTTTTGACGTCAAAGTATATAATATCATTTTCACCAAAAAATAAGAAAAGATTATACATAGAGTAGTAGATATGTAATGTGGTGAAGATGCTGTCCAACCACCCCATTCCAAAATCAACTAACTTAACCTAACCTCGGTAGTCGGAGACAGAATCAGAATCAGAATCAGAATTTTAATTTTATAAATTTTAAATTTTAAAATAATGATCTCAAGTGATAATAATTAAATTTTAGATTTAATAATTATATATATTTAATAAATTTCTTAAAATATAATTTAAATGAAAAAACTATTAAATTTAACTAAGCTTGTATCTGAACTTCTAGATCCGTACCTGCCAGTGGTGGGACATAGCCCATATTATTCCAATTCTAAATTGTGTCTCCTATAAAATACTGTAGTACTTAAATCAATACCCATTCTGATTTGCATTATTCACTATATCTTCCAAACATTGAACAGTACCCACCAGACTATTAATAGTTAGGTTCTACCCATTATAAGCTGTCCAATTATAAGTTCAATATTCATATACCAATGGAGGAATTTCACTTGCACTTCAACCGTGTGATTTAACGGTACTTAATAAAGTAAAACAAATATTAATATTATATATAATGTTACTAGATGATTGTTTTCTTCTGCATTTATAATAAATACAGTTAGTGTTCTAAAAGGTTGGATGTGAGACGAGGTGTAAGTCACGAAGTATGAAATGTAAGTTGATATTTGATTTTTATTTTAGTGGTCAATAAAATTGAAATAAATATTATTCTCTATAAGAGATTGAAATTTAAATTTCGACAAGATAAAACATTCTTTTAACAAACCACGCAACATGCGAATAATGGGTTAATTCAACCAATCATTTTTGAGACGCAATATAGATATAGTATACGTAAAAAATAAAAATATAAACAAATATTAAGTTTTGATCCATAGTTTTAATTAAACATGCAATGAATTCAGGTGTAACAAACTAAATCTTTTGAATTTTAATCTTGATTTCTCCTACGATAGAAAATAGTAAATATCAATTTGAATAATCGAGGTGGCACACAACCTAATTCAAAAGCGATGATTATATTAAGGGATAATTTCAGAGACCTCCCTTCAGATTTCGCTCTATAACACTCACCTTTCTTGTGATTTACAATATTACGTCTACCTCTCTTATTTTCATTTTCTTGTAACCATTCTTTAAACTTATTTAAAATAAATATAAATTAATTTAGATTTGACAATTTTACCCTTCTATATATTAATTTCTTCATATTAATAAATATTATATAAAAAATAACTCATTTAACAAATACTTTAAAAATAAATCAGCACAAAGATCAAAGTCTTTATTCAAGCTGATCCACCATTTTCACCAAATATTAACTCTTCATCTCCATTTTACCTTTACCAATTCACTGATGATTTTTCCCCCCACAATAACCCATCATTTTTCGGCAACAATTTCTTCAAATCGAAGATAAAAATGAGCTCCCCAAGAGAGAAATCCGATAAGAACGATAAGATGTTGTTCTAGTTAAACATTGTCACAAGCAAAAAAGAAAAATGATCCAAGAAATAGAGTTAAATCATTGAAAATTAGATCTAAGCTTGCATATAGAAGGGTAAAGTTGTTAAATCTAAATTAATTTATATTTATTTTAAATAGGTTTAAAAAATGGTCACAAGAAAATGAAAATAAGGGAGGTAGACGTAATATCGTAAACCACATGTGAGATGAGTGTTATAGAGCGAAACCTGGAGGGAGGTCTCCGAAATTATCCCTTATATTAATATATATTGAATAAGAGATAAAAGTTCCTTTAGAAAACTCTTCCAACTATAAGATTATATTGGTGTATTGATGATGTTAGGGAAAAAGTTACTTGTTAATGGGAAATGAGTGGAATTGAAGTAGCTACTTTAGTATTGAGTAATTAAATGTTTTCAAATATTTTAAATATGATGGTAGCTAGATTGATACTATATGATAAATAAATAATTGATCAAAGTCCAATCACGTATGGAACGTGGGGCATTATGTTATTTTGCTGCTTTCAATTTTTTTTTTAAAAGTAAAAGGTGGAAATGACACTACTTTTTACTAGCCTCAAGTTTAATTGCTTGCATTAGAGTGTAATTAATAAATCAAAGACTAATCTTTTCAAGTTAGTGAGCTGAAAATGACACTGCAAGTGGACCATTACTTCATAATGATGGAAACCTGCCAAGGATTAAAAATATACTTTAAAATACCATCAGTATAATTTCACGATTATAATATATTAATTACTTTATTGATTTTTCATGTTACCATAACTGGTTTGTTACGAAGAGTCGTGAGAAAATAAAATTTCTTGATCACTCTTAAATTGAAAAAAAATATGATTTTTTTCAAATCTCTTATTTGTAAAAATAATTTTTTTATCGAAAGATCCTAATTTTTGTTGTTGTTGTAAATGATCTAAAAAATTAATAGCCCCGATAATCACTTATTATTACTTTAAATGTGGTTTTAGTGTCATCTTGCAACGTGCCTCAATTAAGTATATGATTTGTGTGAGCTTGTAGGCAGCTTGACTAATTTCAGGAGTACATGTTATCTTCCACCAACATAACTAACTATCAAATAAATATGTTGATCTATGTTCGGATAAACAGAAAGAAATTTAAACCTAAAGCCTCGTGATTTCCGACACTAAGGAGAGTAACCTATTATTATAATAAGTAAACTTAAATAAAACTGAGTGTAATTTACACAGTCAGGGCATTAAAAAATAAAGTCAGTAAAGTGGGGGTGTGGCATTCCACTTGAACAATATGTCAACAATTTCAACTAAAAGATTTGAATGTTTACTAGTAATATTCAACTAAACAAATCATGTCAAATGGATCTATGAATAATTTTCATCTCTGTCCTTTGTTTCTTTCATCCCCACAAGAAAAGAAAAGAGCTTTCTCTTTTACAGTGTCTCTCTTGCTTTAGCTTTAGCTCTTTTCTTGATCAATCCTCTAGTGTTGTACTTGTACTATTTATCCTTTTTTTTTTACTTGATCAGTTGAACAATCTTTAAAACCCCTTCTCTTAAAAATGATTATTTCATTCCAAGAATATAAAAAAATCTGAGAAATTTTGTGGTTTTATTACTACTTATTCCCCACCTAACTTAGACAGGGTTCTTGATAGTACCATTTTTGGGGTCTTATTTTCATAAGCTAAAGACACTTGTATTTTTGTAGTCCTTGAAACATATCAGCATGTTCTTTCTGACCACATTGTACTAAAATTAGTACAATTTTCATTCAAATTCTTTTTTCTTGGTTGATAGACCAATGAATGGTTCTGTAATTTGATCCTCTCTGCATTTTTCTTGAGGAGGGAAATGGGGTTGCTGCAGAGTTTCATGTTGTTGAGGTTATTGGTGATTCTAAGTATTTTTTCAATCCAATTATCTGCAGGTATCATATTGTGATCACATTGGTTCGGTAGTTTCTTGTCCTTCGATTTCGATTGCTTTCTGTTGTTTCTTGTACTTTTGAGTATCCTATTATTTTGTTGTAGTTATTGCTCAGTATGCTTTGTTATGCTTTCACTTCCTTTACTTCTTTTTGGATTGTTTTTTCTTGAGCCGGGTCTATTGGAAACAATGTGTTTGTGCTTCTAAGCTAGGGGTAAGGGCTGCGTATATTCTACCCTACTTAAATTCCACTCTGTGGGACTATATTGGGTATGCTGTTGTTACTGTTATGTCAAGAATGCAATTCTTGATTGTTTGAGCAAGGGCTTTGATTGTGAGTTTGCTCTTCCAGTGAAAGAGGGTTAGGATGGGTAATTGTGTTTGTTGTAGTCAGTGGTGGATCCAAGATTTAAACTTTATGAGTTCAATCTTAGCACTGAACTCGTCCTTCTATAACAATGGATTCTTAAAATTCATTGTATACTTAGTTTTTCAAACACAACACACTCTTACATATGTATATTACATGTACTGAGTTCGGTTGAACACGTTGATTATAAGCTTAGCTGCTTCTGGACTTGTAGTTTAGTAGATTTTTCTTTCTTTTCTAGATATCGAAGGAAAAGATAAAATGCAATGGATGACTATAGGAATTAAGTAGGAATATGAAGTTATGATCTAGTTTTGTATGAGTATTCCTGGGTTACTAAGTAGCTTTAGCATCATTGCAGGATTCAACCTACATTCACTGAAAACAGCATCTTCTGCATTTCTCAAGGACGGACGAATTAATCTTAGTGTACAGAGAAATGCGGGATCACGTAAATCCCTCCTACAAGAAGGTGAGACATTCTTTCCGTTTGTATGTGTTTGATCTCTGACCTTTACAACACTCATTTTATTTTAATGTGCTTTCCATCTAGTCCTTTCATGATAATTTTGAGAAAGATGAACTGCCTTTCGATACACTGTTAAGACTAGAAATGAAGTCGAGGATATGCTCTTTGATTTCGTCAATTTGAGGCATTTTTTAATCATGCTCCTCATATGTTAGCATTGTGTATCTTCATTTACTTAAGGCCTCCTAAAGATTATTTCTATGATATTATAAAACAACATTTGTTATGCAAAAATGTGTGGCAAACTGAAAATGACAAAAGCTATTGTCATGTAAAATGTAATAGATATTTCCTGACTAGCAGATCTTTTGATATGGTGTTGCATCGCATACACATTGCAGATTTGTTTCCCACTCCAACTTCTAGATGGAAGAGACATGACACGTTTGCTGCTGCACCGCATCTCGAGGCATTTCACAGTGCTCCACACCCATATCATCATCCAACTAAAGGTATTTTAAATAATCAGAACTATTTATGTTTTGAATTTGGTAAAATCTGATAGTCAGATTTGGTTCTGCAGCTACTTATCAGCACAAGATCTTCGAACCATCTAATTACGCGGATTCACCTTCAACTTCACCCCATTTTAGGAATTCTCGCGGAAAGCAAGTACACAGTTCTGCATCTGCGCCTTCAATCTCCTCTATTAGGCATCATCACAGGAGAAACAAACACAGTGACTTTACTAAACCATATGATCACCTCCATCCACCCAGTTCAAGCTGGTCAGGTAAGCTATTCTAAAAATGTATTGCCTTCAGTCTTGTAAATAGAAAATAGATAGTAAAATATATATTTGGATGGTTCAAAGATTAGCTTACCTTTTGGTTTTACCTAAACAAGTGACTATATTTTCTTTTCATAAATTATGTAGGTCCTTCGATCTCTCCGTTCACGTCTCCTGTTCCTTCTTCAATAAGTTGGGCACCTGTATCATCACCGATAATCCAACCTAGTCACACGGGAAGTATGTATATAAATTGTAATGCTAATGCATCATCTCTTTTGTCATTTGTAATAAAAGGTAACACTTAACAAATGCTAATTATCTAATTCTTCGTATTGTTGTCAGTTCCCATTAGTACACCTACAATATCGCCAACGAGTTCATCTATAAAAGGAAAGAAACTGAGACCGCCACCTTTCCCTGTTATGACACTGCCACCACCACCTCCAAATCATGGTACGTAGACAAGTGCTTTTAGCTCTCTTATTGATGTTCTCTCAGTTTCCTTTATCTATCATTTTGATTAAGTAAAATGTTTGATTATTAGATTGTAGTTCTTTGACATGCACTGAGCCGTTGACGTACACACCTCCTGGATCACCCTGCGGCTGTGTGTGGCCCATTCAGGTAGCAATGCGCCTCAATGTCACACTCTATACCTTCTTTCCTTTGGTATCTGAGCTAGCCAAGGAAATTGCTGCTGGTGTTTCGCTAAACATGAGTCAAGTGCGCATTATGGGAGCAAATGCAGCTGACCAACAGCTTGAGAAAACAATTGTACATATCAACTTGGTTCCTACAGATGGAAAGTTTGATGCTGCCACAGCTTTTACCATCTATCAGAAGTTCTGGAAGAGGGCGTTATTCATTAAGACTATGGATTTTGGTGCCTATGAGATGGTTTATGTCCGTTATCCAGGTTGTCAATTAGTACCATTAATATTTAATTGGTTGTTACTTCAGTAATGTCAATGTTCATTGGCTAAATTAGTTCTATCATGCTGATTTTGCTTGTTCTCCATTCTCTGATAACCGTGTCTCTGCACTTTATTAGTGTTATACACATTCAATTGTTTGAGTTCTTATAAAGTTGATCTTTTGCAGGGTTACCACCTTCTCCACCTTCACGTCATTCGAGCAGTGCTACTATTGATGATCTACCAGCCTATCCTGGCAATGAAAATGATGGAATGACAATCAAACCTCTGGGGGTAGATGTGTCATCAAGAATGAGAAAGAAGGGTATAGCTAGAAATATGATCATTGTGATCGTCATATCATCAATCACAGCCTTTGTTGTGTGCATGGGATTTATTTGGCTTCTGTTGTTTAAGTGCGGATGTTATGCTCAATCACCCGAGCAACCTCCACATATTTTAATCTCCTCCCAGGGGAAAGCATCAGGTAAACTCTACTGATAGGAATTGCACCATCCGAAATATGTTCCCTCAGTTTCAATTTGCTTGTCGTACCTTTCCTTTTTAGTCTGTTTCAAAAAGAATGTCTCTTTCTTGTTTCGGCAACTCTTTAATTTCAACTTTTCACATGACATGTTTAAGACCACAAGATTAAAGGATATTTTGGTACATTCTTCATGTCTTTAGTTTAAGACCACAAGATTCAAAGGTCTTCCTTACTTCTTAAACTTCGTGTCAAGTCAAACAAATTGAAACAGAGGGAGTAGTAAACAGAAAATGCAGATAAACTGTTACATAATGCGTCTTAGAGCTGATGATTATATATTGAACAGGTGGTACTGGATCTATGATTTTGGCAAGTAAGCCCAGCTCAAAATCCATGTCCTTCAGTTCTAGTATTTTAGCTTACACAGGAACTGCGAAAATTTTCTGTACAAACGATATAGAGAGAGCCACTAACAACTTTGACATTTCAAGGGTCCTTGGGGAAGGTGGTTTTGGACTTGTGTACAGTGGAACCCTTGATGATGGAAGGAAAGTAGCAGTTAAGGTTTTAAAAAGAGATGATCGGCAGGGAGGCCGTGAGTTTTTGGCAGAAGTTGAGATGCTTAGTAGGCTGCATCACAGAAACTTGGTCAAATTGATAGGTATTTGCACAGAGGAAAACTGCCGCTGCCTGGTCTATGAACTTGTTCCTAATGGGAGTGTAGAATCACATTTACATGGTTAGTACATATCTGACAAATGAATACACCAGAACTTATTTTTGACATGTTAGATATCCGGTTGAATAAGTGATTTTGGTTTCTATGGTTTCTCTTTCAGGAATTGATAAAGAGGCTTCTCCTCTTGATTGGTATGCAAGAATGAAGATTGCATTAGGTGCAGCTCGAGGATTGGCATATCTGCATGAGGACTCGAGCCCTCGTGTAATACACAGGGACTTCAAGTCTAGTAACATCTTGCTGGAACATGATTTTACACCAAAAGTTTCAGACTTTGGCTTGGCTAGATCAGCACTGGAGGAGGGAAACAAACATATCTCCACTCATGTGATGGGCACTTTTGGGTATGCATTATGCACTCTTTCATTGAGAGAAATTTTCTGTCTTGCTATACTTCAACTAGTGCTGACAGGCGACAACGCTAATATGCAGAAGCATAGTCAAAATTTGAACTTGACGCGATCAGCTTTTATGATCTTGTTAGAGTGGATTAGAGTCCCACATTGGTTGGGAAATAGACTAGTGGTCTGCTTATATGGATTTAGGCAATCCTTCCTTCATGAGCTAACTTTTGGGGTTGAGTTAAGCCTATGTGCCATATCTTTACATATTATCAGAGTCAGGTCCATACTTGTTTTGGGCTCCCGGTCCAAGCTCCAGTTTGGGCATGGAAGTGATGTAGAGTGTTAGAGTAGGTTAGAGTCCTACATTGGTTGGGGAATGGATTGGTGGTCTGCTTATATGGTTAAACCGGTTAAATTATTGTATCTGCCTCTGCTAATGGTGAAGAATCCCAACATATGATCTTGGCTTGTACCTAACTTTTGCTAATTATTTGCTGCAGCTACCTAGCTCCAGAATATGCAATGACCGGCCATCTCCTGGTGAAAAGTGATGTTTATAGCTATGGTGTAGTTCTCCTTGAACTTTTAAGCGGACGAAAACCTGTGGATCTATCACAACCTCCAGGTCAAGAAAATCTTGTAGCCTGGGCTCGTCCGCTCCTGACAACCAAGGAAGGTTTAGAAATAATAATAGATAAAGCTATAGAGTCTGATATCCCAATTGATAGTATCAGCAAAGTTGCAGCAATAGCATCAATGTGTGTACAGCCAGAAGTATCGCATCGTCCTTTCATGGGAGAAGTGGTTCAAGCCTTGAAATTAGTATGTGATGAATTTGATGATACACGAGAGCCTATGTCCCGAAGTTGCAGCCACGAGGACCTTTCTATGACAGACACTTCACTAGTCCATAAATCAATTCCAGGTTTTGATTCTCCTTTAAATGTCCAAATGGCATTATCAGCTACAGAGTTAAAGAGTGCATCAACTAGATACGGAACACTGGAATCTGAGTCTTTTAGGAGACAATTCAATTCGGCTCCTTTGAAAATGGGAAGAAAAAGGAATTTCTGGCAAAGGTTGAGAGTTCTTTCAAGTGGCAGCATGAGTGAACATAGTTTTTCATCAAAAACATGATGAGAACTTATAGCAACAACCATAAAGTCCTACATTATATTAGAACATATAATTGCTGTTATGTGTTCATGGAGTAATCTTATTTTGTCTGTAGATATTACCATAAGATGTAGTATTTTTCAGTGGCAGATGATTTAAAATGTCCATTTTATGTACTCTCCTCTCTACTTTAAGTGCAAAACTTAATGTGGGACTAAAACTTTGTAGTTCCTCTTTCTTAATGAGTAATTCATCTTATTTTGTAATTTTTGATATCTGAGGTTATTTTCAGAAGTATTGGGGAGAAGGGATTAGACAGGACATGATGGAGTTTTAGCTTATCGAGGACGGCCTTAGATAGGAGGGTGTGGAATTACCGAATTCGGGTAGAAGGTTAGTACGTAGTAATGCATTATCTGTTCATATTAGTAGTCGTAGTATTGCTCCTGTAGTTTCTTTTCCTTCGATTTATGTTACTATATATTGTTCCTTGTACCTCGGTTATTGTATTCTTTTGTTGTAGTTTCTGTTCTATTACTATATGTTGTTTTTTATCTCAAAATATTCCATAAACTCTTGGGTATTTTTAAAGATCAAGATCTCGAATATTCCGCAAATTGATGGAATATTCATATAGAGGTCAAATCTAAATCATCCTACTTCGAGAAATTCGCACTAACAACCCTCGAATCATGGATAAATCTTAGAAGAGTAGAATCAAGGGAGGAACAGAATTGTACCCACAATCTTTATCAATAAAGTTATGTTTCGTCAGATATTATTTATGTGGTTTATTTATTTCCATATGTTTAAAATTTGTTGCAAACAACATAATATATTTTTTCAACCAAAAAAAAAAATACTATCTGTTATTTTGTTATTGCTTTGGACTGTTTTTCCTTGACCCGAGGGTCAACTGGAAACAACCTCTATACCTCTGAGTCTGAGGTAGCGGGACTATGCTGGGTATTTTTGTTGTGCTAATATTTTCTCTATTGTCTGTTTTCCTTTTCTTCTTTTTCTGAAATCTTTTGTTTGTTGTGACCACTAGGCCACAAGTCCAGACCCCTACTACTAGTCCTTCACTCAGGAAATTAATCAAATTGACCATTACTATTTGACAAGTATGAATACTTTCTTTTGAGATCCAGAATCATTTTTCCAACACTAATTATAAAAAAAGATCGCGATTTCATTTTGCTCACTTAAAACTTGTTTGTTTGCAGTTTCATTGAACTCTCATTGCTATTTCTACAGCATGATGGTTACTGCTTCTGTGTCCATTCACTGCCTTATGAACCTAATGACTATTGTTTGAGTTATTAGTAAAACTCTCTAGGCAAGGACGAATACTTTCAAGTCGAGTCAAATTCATGAAATAACATATACAGGAAGTTATATGCACTGACGGTGTACAAAAAGATTGATACCTAGAGATAAGAATATAGATGCAAGGTTAGATAATAATTAAGTATGAACTTCACACATTGCAATGTGAACACAACAGCACAAAATGTTTCAATTCCAACCCCCCACACACCCATACAGAACTCTTGACAGACTACACACTTGCTTGCTAAGAATTAGAATGGTAAAGACTTGTCATTGGTTAAAAAGAAGCAGCAAATTCTTTCCACTTGATTCAACAACCCCTTAACAAAACAAACTAAAGAATAGGTCTAATCTTCTTCTACTTCAAAGTTGTCTTAAATCTTTACAAACCAGCTGCTTTTCCTAATCTCTCTCTTAGAATCTTCACTCCCATGTACCTGCATCAAATGGGACAATAAAGAATCATGAGACAATTAGCAGGAAATGATTTAAGTTCAGTGTCATATAGCAAGTTAGTTACTCCTTCCGTTTCAATTTGTTTGTTTGGTTTTGACTTAGTAAGGAGTTTAAGAAAGTTTAGAAGACTTTTGAAACTTGTGGTCTTCAATTAAAAATATGTAGAACGTACCAAAATGTCCTTTAATCTTGTGGTCTTAAACATGTCATATGGAATGTTAGAATTAAAGAGTTGTCAGAAAAGGAAAGAGACATTCTTTTTTAAACCGAGGGAGTAGTTTATATTATTATGATGTTACCTGCCCATCATCATCACTGTGGCTTGAGGATTTGTGCCTGGCGACTCTTTGAATGTTGAACCATCGATGACACGGAGCCTATGGACACCAAGAACCTTGTGATCAGGGGCGATCACCTTTCCAACTTGACATCCGCCATGGTAATGCCATATTGTGATCACAGTGTCTTTGCAGAACTGTTCTAAGGATTCGGTGTTATGAGTGTGCTTTGGTATTAGATTAACATTAGCTTGGACACTCATGTTAAGCAGCCTATCTAGTGTCTCTTTGTTACACTGTGTGAAGTTGGTGAAGTGTTTAGATTTCGCGATCTTCTCCACAATGCGTATACCATCTACACATCGTTTTAGATCACGTGGATGGCTGAAGTAGTTGAAGGTGATGGAAGGGTTGTCGTCAGGATTGGTAGTCATCAGGCTAATGTTCCCTCTTGACAAAGGTAATGCTATCTTTTCTAAGATGAAACCTCCCCTGAACGCCTCATATGGTATGTTTTTCTTG
The DNA here is from genome assembly GCA_036250505.1 of Solanum acaule. Taxonomy (NCBI): domain Eukaryota; kingdom Viridiplantae; phylum Streptophyta; class Magnoliopsida; order Solanales; family Solanaceae; genus Solanum; species Solanum acaule. The sequence goes on from JAJOOR010001171.1 coordinate 18,259, forward strand.
CTTCTTCGATATGCTTCGATTGCTTCTACTGTTCTCTGCTTTGGAGGAATGGTGGACAGTTGCCCAATCTGGTTATTCCAAAATGTGGACACAATGTTAGGAAAACCGTGATTAATGGACGTAGAGCGTAGTACTACTGAGCAATTAAGAGTTTTTTTTAAGTAAATTTACCAGTGTCCAGTAACATACAGTACAATACATTATGAAACAACGGGAAACAACAATCCAATCAGGATGTGATTGATAGAAGTTGAAACATTGCTACTAACCTCAGCTGAAGCAACTCCATGATGGCAACTGATGCTATCTCCGGACTGCCCAAATCCACTACTAGCTTCAATATAGACTCCCTTTTTAGTAATCCCTACAGTCTGAATCAGTGACTGTTCAACAGGCCTATTTGTGGGGACAAAGATCGTGTTCAAGGGGTTGTCTGACATGCCTTGACCAACAAACTTATTGTCAAGCACCACTGTGATGTTCAACTTTTCCAACTCGGCCTTTGGTCCGATTCCACTAAGCATCAGAATGTGAGGGCTCCCAATTGCACCAGATGACACTATAATCTCACTTCCCTTCCTGGTCGAAAGAAATGCCTTGTGTACTTTCCCATTTTCATCTTTGAAAATGACTCCCACTGCCCGTGGCTTCTTTCCTGCGTATAATTATTTCAATCGGATTATCACTACTATTACACATACTCCGTGTTTCAGGTTACGGTTAACCAACATGTTAACTAATCGAGATGTACCTGATGTATCAAAGTCAATCTTTTGAACTGTGGCATGCACCAGAACATCCAACTTGTTAGGATTAGCAGAGGCAAGTAGTTCAGCAGCAGAGTGACGACGTCCGTAGTGGTCGAATATGGTCCCACCAACCTTGGTTCCATAGATGTGATCATAAGTGAATCCATTAAAAGGTGAGATACCAATTTCAAGTAGACTTTCTCTTACTGCTTCTTGCCATGGAGCCAAGTTTGGTCTCTGAACAATTTGTTTCTCAACCCAAGGATATGATTCATTCACCAATTTAGAATCCCATCCTGCTTTCTCAATGTAACTGCAAGTTCAACAAAATCACAACATCAACAACATGTATGATCTACAATCAATTTTTATAACTCAACACAACAATTGTGACTCGCTCTGTACCTAGAGCCTGTTTGATTTACTTCCTCTGTCCCAAAACAGGTGTCGCTTTAGGAATTCAAGACAAAAGATAGTAATTGTTTCCAACTACTTCTTCTTAATATTGCTCAATTCTCAAGAAACATCCGGTATACATTGTATTTTTTTTTTTAATGGACATAAAATGAGCTACCCTTATCACTCCTTAAACATATCATCTACTTAACAATACTCAATTTCGAAAGAGAAAACAATAAAAATTTTAGCTCCACCACTGAAAGCGACTGAGTTATATTTAGCACACGCATGACGCAAGCTAGCATTAGGCCAAGATGTTAACTGCTAGTGCACCTACTTCTTTGGATTCATCATAAACCTTCATGCTTAAACAATAGTACGGAATAAACATCATAAATAGGGAACTTAAATTTTAATGTCCTTGATAGGTATAAGTTCAATAAATGACTATATAAGTTTGGTAGTTGGCCTGTTTTAAATAGATAATGGCCTCAATTTATCTGTGTACACTCATTTTCTGCTTTGTCTTTAAATATTTGTGCATTTGCATTCCCTACCAAATCTTTATTTCATGGCTAAGAAATAAAGGAGACAAACATCATATATATGTCTCAAATAAACTCTATTAGAAAGTTTATCTTTATTAGTTGATCAAGACAATGCCTTAAAGCTTGTCCACACAATAAGAAATTTGTGTTATAAAATATGATTTTCCTATCAAACCAATTACTTACTTGGAAGACGCATGGTGGAAAACATATTATCACTAAAATATTGGGAAGCTTCATAATTGATTCAATCAATATATATGTGGGAATAGCTATTGAACAATTTTTTAGTAACAAATTTCAATGGGGAAATGGTGTTTTTTAGTAGTGACAAAAGGATTAATGAAAAGAGTTTTATACACCATCAGTTTAAATTATTATTTTTTCACATTATAAGGTCATCGAAAGGATATTTTATTTATAACTAAAAGGTTTGTAATGGGTCCAATATTTTGGTCTCACACGACAATTAATGGAATATAATTGTAGTTGAGTTTTTAAAAAAAAAGTCTAAATCATGTTTGGTAAGGTCGTGCACTTAGGCTGACCAAAATGGAAAATCTTTCTGTAAATGCACACATTAATTAATTGAATCTTAAAACATTTAGTTGAAATTAGTATTCATACTTTTGATAATGACATATATATTGACATAGAAATGAATTAAGTTTCTCTAAATTAACTCGATCTTTTTTCATTTATAAAACAAATTTTAGTGTAATACTCCATCCGACCATTTTTACTTGTCCAGATTTAACTTAACACACATTTCAAGAAACAATGACGACTATAATTAATAATACTAAGAGATAAATTATCCCAATTTGAAGAAATAAAAATGGACATTTATTTTTAGTATAGTAAAATAGTCTGAGAAACTAGGAAGTAACACATTTTTGGTCATACAAATAGTGAAATAGGTGGGTATTTTCCTCTCTTTATTTGTTTCATCTTCAGATTTCTTTTTTTAAAAATAAAATGAGAACCACTACTTTTTTTTCCTTTGTTTGGTTCAAAGAAGTAATAAAATCAACTTAACGTGAATACAAGAATATGACCAAATTTATTGGCATTAAAAACCACATGCTCATTTCACTTTTCTAGTTGGGGAGTAATTCATTATTCAACCACCAAACAGCCATGAATAATCCAAAATTAGGCTGTAGAAATTTTCTATTTTTTTTATATATATATATATATAAATTTAATCTATTTATTTATATTTCAGAAATTAAAATAATTATTTATTAATATTTCCTCCTTTCTTTATCCGTTTCAATTTATTTAGATTTGACACATAATTTACAAGACTAAAGGTGAGTGAAGTAAAGTAGTACCTTGGAGCAGCGCGAGTATAAAAGCCGGCGTTAATGCAAGTGGCTCCGCCCAAAATTCTAGCTCTAGAATTAAAAACGCCATCGGTAGAAACGAAGAATTGTGAAGCGGAAGTAGATGAAGTGTCAGCAAGAGAGATGTGAAAATTTTGCATGAATGACACATTTGCATTTGTAAATGGAACTCCACCTCTTTCAACTAATAAAACTCTAAATTTTGTTGACAATGTTGCTGCTAAAGGACAACCAGCTGTTCCACCTCCAACTATTATATAATCATATGAATCTGAAAATGATGAAAATCTACTTGCTTCTCTTATAAATGGGTACTTATCTTCCCATCTCCCTTCACCTGCTGCTGCATCAAATCAAGATTTAATGTATGTATCATACACAAACAAGGTTCAATATTTTTATACCTATTCAAAAAATTGAATTTACAATGGATGCATTTAATAGTTAATGTTGAAAATATTAAAATAGAATTCATTTGTAAAAGCAAGTAAGACCAAAATTATATAGGAGTGTTAAGTAACTATGGGTGATAATATATAAATAAATATATGATCATCTCATCTAACAATTTATTTATTCAGATGATATCATGACCACACTGTTTTAACCATAGTAAATACAAAAAAAAGAAAGTAAAACACTTGAATTGAAACGAACAAAGCAATAAAATTGGAAGAAAAGGTGTAAAATTGATAGATCGATTAGCAGAAGTGATTTTCAAGAATTGCAAGAAAAGGTGGTGTATTACAAGAATTATAGATGAGGATGATCAATTGAACTAGCCTCGATTTTGACGAACAAAAAAAACTATGGAAAATGAAATTCAAATCCCTAGCTATAAGAGAAAAATAAAATAAAAAAGATACCTTGAATGAGAATGGTGAAGTGGAGATGGCATACAAGTAAAGAGAGAAGAAGGTTGAAAATCACAGAGAGAGGACCAACCACAGCCATTTGAGTTCAGACACAAACTACACTAACACAAATTTACTCTCCTAGGAGATCAAGAACCTTCCCACCTCAACCTTTTATCTATGTGGCTTCTTCTCCTTGGCCTTGTTTTGTGTGTCCAACATATATATATATAGCACTACTAATGAGATCTACCAAATGTATGTATACGTTCACGATATTAAAAATAAATGTTCACTTTCACTTTTTAATTTATCAATGTATTTTCCAAACATTTTACTTATTACTCTTTAAAGTGTTGATAGGTAACTGGATGAGAAATAAGTTATTTATATATTAATTTTTGTATAACTTATACGCCGCTTGGTAGATAGATAGAAAATAAATTGTTCATGTATGAATTAAATTAGTAATTGGTTGACAATTTAGAAACTTACATAACTAAATACATGTATAATTTATGAGGGGATCTATGTATTATTTTATGTGAGGAAGAAGGTGGAATAACTAATATATACATACATAATTAATATATGCATAAAATAATACATAATTTTCATCATAACTAATCTTTATATTATTAATATTTGCATAACTCTAACCAGTTACCAAACTACTCTTAAGAGTTGTAACAAGGTAATATTAGACAACTAAAAATGAACCGATGTTTATCACTCACAATATATTATACATTGTGTATTGAACTATATGTGAGTATTATTATTTTATATAGGATAAAAGATAAAAGAATTAATACATGTATAATTAATACCAACATAAAATAACGGATCGATTCACTTATAACTTATCCTTGCATAATTTTAACACCGTAAATGAATAGTAAATACATTTTAGTTTTAACGTTGAAAGAGCTAGATGGGTATATTAAATTCAAAGAGAGGCCATTAATGGTGTGGGAAATCAATGCCAACTGCTACACTGAATCATCAATGCATTCACATTGGCCGTTCGATTCATTTCTATCTACTAATACAAATAGTACTACTTTTTATTACCTTCTCCGTCACATGACAGCTCACTATTATTAAACCACCATATATATATATAATATAAGTGTCAAGACCTTAAAAAAAAATTTAAAAAATCTCGTAAACTTTTACTTGTCTACTATATTAAAAATAGATGTTCATCGTTATTTGTCTAGTTTAAAAAATCAAAAAAGATAATGAACAAAATTTTATTATTCAATTTATTGATCAATAAAAGATGTGACAAGTCGATACGAATAAACATGGATATGGAGAGTACTAATAATAAAGAGAGAGGATACACAACTATACAAGTTTTTGGTAAAATAGAGTACAGTCACTTTGAATTGTATTAGATTCGTTTGTTTGACTTAATTCAAAGGGTAAAATTCAAAATGATTCATAAAAAAAAAAAACACAATTTAATCCAAACAGGTACACAGCAATAAATTCAAAGGTTGTTCAGGTGATAGATATTCTTCTGTGTTTAACTTTAAGATTGTGGGATCAATTTATCAAAGGAGCACAGAGATGAAAGCTGTAAAAAAAAAATTGTATAATTTTGGAATATAATTTAAATAGAATAAATTAAAATATTTTTTTGTTTTTCTACTTGGTTTTTGGTATTTTGTATTGGTCTTGATTAGGAGGTATAGTATTACCTAACAAAAGTAACTACATACTCTGAAAGACTCAAATCTATGAAAGGTGACAAAATTAACTTATTAAAAATATGACCCAACAAATTGGTCGATTTATCAATTTAGCACACATTTTACTTTTTCAAATTCAGCTCAACATATATATCTAATTTTTTGCCCATTTTTCATTCGGTATCTTATATCCAATCCGACTTAGTCCAGATTGTTTCAGAAAATTTCATATTAAAAAGTAAAACGCTCTCCAACAAAAACGACTTCATATATATCTAGAAAGATTTGAAATCAAACCTCTGATTATTTCACGCCCTTTAATTATATGTGGACAACCAAACTACATTTTTGAGAATGAACAATTTCCAACTTCCAAGAGAGGAGGAGGAATATATAAAATTACACCACACTATTTGTCAGTCACTAATCATTGAGTCTATATATATAGGTGATTTAACCAACAGAGAGGGATCTGTTATATTACAGGAGTATATAACTATATTATATAATATATATATAAAATATATATTATTTGTCTTTGCATATACTTATATAGTTAGCACAGCAGATTGTTTTTCCCTCTTCGGGTATGTCCGTTTTTCACCGACCACTTAATGGTTTATATATTTATAGATATAATAAATCTTAGTTAGTTAGAGGAATATATATAAATACAGGAATATATGTATCATGTATGTATACTTGCCCACATTATTATTATTACCAAACATATTTAACACATATTATTACTCCTATATAGCACTAAGGTTGAAATACATGAGTGAAATTAAACAAAAGCTGGAAGTCTATCTTTAATAGAGGTAGAGGTGGAGGGTGCTCCCACCCCCACCCCCACCCTGCTACATTATTTCACTTTTATTTTTTAATAATTTTTTCTGTTTCAAAAAGAATAATATAATTTGACTTGGTACAGAATATAAGAAATAGAGAAAAGTTTTAAATTTTATGGTCTTAAATTAAGTTATATCAAATGTTTTAAAATGACCTTTACTTTTATAATTTTAAACATGTCATGTAGAAAATTAAAACTAAAATAGTATAAGAAAATGAAAAAGGTCATTCTTTTTTAAACTTATTAAAAAGAAAAGTTCACCTTTTTTGCTTGCTAGCTAGCTCATGATCTAGCTACCTTCATAATAAAGAAATAAATATAGCTATACATTCTTAAAATAAATAAATGGAGCTACCTTTTGCACTATTATTATTATTATTATAATTATTATTATTACAATTTATTATTATTATTATTATTTCATCCATCCAGCTGGAAATTAATTGTTCCTCTTTGACATTTTCTCTCTTTTTTCCTTTGTTGGTTAATTAAAGGAAACTTACATTTTTAATTTGCAGTAATAAATGAAATCCAACAGCTATGAATATTTATATTATTTAATGTGTATTACTACCTATTGTTGCATTTGTTTTGTATCTTGTTGTTTTACTATCCTTTTGCTTATAATTCTATTTCAAATATTTTACTTTCGAGTTAAGGGGTATATCGGAAACAATATTCCTAACTCATATAGGTAAAAAAAAACTTTGTGTAGCACATTGCTTAAGATATAAAGCGCATTGCAGCCACCCCGACTTCCGGATTGAAATAGGAGCCGATTTGACAGAAAGCTTTTGAAAACGCAGTGCACTCAGGTAAATAAGGAACAAGATGAATACAGAGGTTAACCCTTTAATCAGTGTATGCTAAGTAGTGGCAATAAAAATCTGAACTTTCTGAAATTGGAATCAGAACTTGAATAGGAAAACAAGTGAACACACCTGTGAGTGTTAGAGTCTGTAATCTTGTCAAAGAGGGTTTGACCTCAACTAGGCTACGGGTTGTTATTCTGGTAGACATCACCTGAACGCCGCGTCCTAGACTGATGACACTTGCTCAATCTCTAAAGCGAATTTGGAAACTTTGGAAGAATCAATCTCCAGAGATGGTTACGTCATATCTTCTTCAGACTCCACTTATAAAATTATATTATGTATATATTGTGTCCAACAGATTTTATTGGGATTCTTCAAATACGTTATCCATTCTCTTTTATAGTCCACTAGTTCATGCTCAGTACAGATCCAACTAATTACATGTAATTTGATTTTTAATTTACTTGACTTGCTAATTAATTAAAACATTTGCTCTTTAATTTCTTGACGGGCATGATAACAAATAAAGGATGTTTTGGTAATAATATAATTGTTGTAATATTATATTTAGTGGTAATAATAATTATGAGTATTGAAAACTTGCATTATATAAATGTCGCTAAAGGCTTTAGCGACTCTAAATGCAATATCATTAACTCAATTGCTGATAAAAAAAAATTGCGGCAATATTTCTCTCCATCATTAACTAGAAGTCTCGAATTGAGCCTTGAATATGAAAAAAAATCATGTTCGAAATCCTTTTCACAATGCGCGAATACAAATTAGTCAAACTTAATGGCAGATATTGAACATCGGATGAGAAACTTTAGAAAAAAAAAAAGAGTTTCTTTCCTTTACCTAATATTATGATTATGTATGTTCCAAGTATTCAATCACGTAACATAGTTAGATGCTACAGAAATAGACCTTTGAAAGTAATTACACATAATTTTGTAAGAAATATTATAAATGCACCCAGCTGGACCAGATATCTTTGTTACTTTTTTTGAGAAAATAACAAAAATGGTGTTCATATGGTTGAGGGTTGATACAAATAGCCTCTCTTTAAATATGCATTAAATTACTTTCGTTTTTTAATTATTTTTTTCTAAAGTTAACACTTTTTAGTCTTTGTCAAAACAGTGAAGAAAAAAAAACTATTTGACCATAAACTCCAAAACAAGTCCTATCTCGAATAATTAAATTTGACCAATATTTTAAGATGTATTTTTTCATCATATTGATACAAGAAAAATTGTAATTTATAGTACTTATGTATAGTTTTTTAATATCTAAAATTTAATTTAACTTTTAAAATTAGTCAAATTAACTTGCAAAATAAACGTGACAACTATTCAGAGGGTATAGTACATATAGTTCTTATAATTGGGTTGGGAAAAGTAGGCTTTTTTTCTTCTTCTTTTGAAAAAATCAATTTACTCGTTCAATTATAGGCTTCTCACGTGGCTCAGTAATTATAGCATAATAATAACAACTCAGCAATTACACAAATAATAATTGACAAAATTGGCAGAAAAGACTAACCACTAATATATATAGCAATATATAGCTAGATAAATAATGTATAGTACAGCCTAGAAATTCAATAATTGGTGGTCCATACACTCTTCTTACCCTAAAAATAGAAATTCACCTGTTTTTTATGGCTTTACTAGTTTCTGATGCTTCATTCTAGAAACTACTAAAAGTTAGAGGGTTACCATAGGCTAACATATAGAGCTTAAATACAAAAACATAGATCAATGAAAATTCATATAATCGATTACAAACTAACTTATATTTTGTCCATCTCAAGCTCATATAGAGGACGCTCATATAGAGGAGGGTTACGATAGGCTAGCGCAAAACTTAACAATTCGTGATGTAATACAAATAAAAACAAACTTTGAATGGAGAAACCTGGACAATGAGAATTCACATAACCGATCAAATTCATAAGGTGTTAGGATATAGTTTCACTCTTCCCTAGATGCACATATTTTACATCACAATCTTAGCAAAAAGAAAAACATTTCAGAGATTCACTAATAATATTGACAAAAATCCCATCTCATTAGAAAATATAGTTTCTGATATCTTTCATCAGCTTATCCATAAAATACAGACATTATATTAGGCTTCTCACAAGAAAATTTTGATGGCAAACAAGGAGAATGATAACAAACATGAAACAACACAGAAAAGAATGGCCCTCTTAGTTCACCAACAAAATAAAATCAACTGTAAAAAGAACAAGAGAGAATTAAAACACAGCCTATTCGGTGTACAAAAATCAATGCCTTCAGTGTCTGATTCTTTCATATGCTTTGTCTCTAATAGTGCTAGCCGCAATCAAGCATAATTGTGCACCATACCACGTCTGGATGAGCATTAAAACTTTGCTGTCGCAGAATAAGAGTGGGTGTTATAAACAATAGCTTACTGCGCTTTGTCATGTAATGAGGAGCTAGAGTATTCTGTTCCATTTTCCGAAGTTACTTCGGATGTACCACTGGTTGATACATCACCGTGATCGTTTGTGCTACCGCGGAAGCTCTTTGACGAAAGAGCAGGGTTACCCTGAGGTTGACCATTTGCCATACCTTGTCCTTCCTCTGCTAGTCGTTTAAGAAGATTCATGACTGTAGGAAGGAACTTTGTGGATAAAGAGAGAAGTCCAGGAAGCTGCCAAAATGCATATAGAAGATCACATTCCCGAGAAGACCATTATTTCACAAGTTTCCACATTTATGAATGAAGCAATTAAGTGGATAAAGAAGATTAAGCCAGAGTGGTTGTGTTTTGACTTACATAACAATATAAACAGTGAAGTATAAAACATCGCAAAAATAGAAAGGAAATGTCAAATCTATTTCACCCTTGGAAAATCAAATGAGATAACAACCTACTGAAAGGACCACAAATGTCTACTCCTTGCATCGCTTGGAAACAGATAAAGAAACAAAAAGTTACAAGATTTTCTGTTCTGTTGCTGTGTTTGTTTGGATGATCAGAAAAGAAAATGAAAGGTAATTATTTCCCTTCCAGCATCTCCTACTTTTATGAGTTTATCTTCCTTCCCCTAGTTGCCTAGCCTAGGTAAAACATCTCCAGGAAAATAAACCGATGAAAAGAAGCACCACGGGAAGATCACAACTTCATTACTTCTTTATTTTGATGACAAGGGAAACTCACAGTTGCTACCCTTTGGGTGCGCACAGGGTAAAACCCTCGCAGTCACTCCTATGCAATAGCTCGCAAACCACATAGGAGAGGTAACCCGCACTAGGCAAGTCCGGTGTGACGAGCTCGACCCAGAAGGCAAACCTCATGCTTTTGCTGGCAAGGGGTTTCGAACTTGAGACCTCCAACATGAAAGTCTCGAGCCCAAACCACTGGGCCACCCCGAAGGGTACAACTTCATTACTTCTTTTTTGTAACTATGTGGAACAGAATTTTAGAACGTCATTTGCAACTGAAAATCATCAGTGTTGCACTTGCAGAGTGTAGAAAAAAAATTCTAAGTCTTTTAAGAAGCAACTAGCAAGAGTCTACAAAAGTTATTTGGTTGAACTGTTTTTCCTTTTTATAAAGACTTTTGGTTGAATTGCTTCTAGTTTGCAAACAATAGAACTCTGAGAAAGAAGATTCAGCACTTACAACTCCATTGCGGAATTCGCCTGAGATATCCATTTGCACCCAAAGAGCTTTAAATAGCAGATAGGCGACGAATATAAACCCTAAATATAAAGGATTTCTGGAGAGAGAGAAAAAAACCGCATAAGCTAGAGTTAAACCATGTTATACCGTAAAATATAGGGGGGCATCATGAACTACAAGTCAGAAGGAATACCTCAAAAGTGTCATGAATTCATTGAATCCCAAAACAACCATGGCAACAATTGCCCATGGAGGTGGTAACCAATTATTATTTCTCTTGCTAGCCTCCTGAAAGTTGAATAAGAGAAAATCAGAAGTTATCAAGAACGAAGGGCAAAACTTCAAATAAACATTATTGATGCCAGAACATAACCTACAGGTGTATAGGTACTCTCCGACATTTTAGCACTACAAAATTAGAATTCATACACCTAGCGGCTAGCATGAAAGACAATCAACCTCCTAGTACCAAAAGGTACATCCCACTCTTTGATCAAAACAAATCTCGGGTGTTCAATGGACATGACAGCACTTCAACTGTTTTTAATACCATTATTTAGTGAATATAGCCAGCATTTACAATACCTTCCTACCCTTGTTGAAACTTGTCGAGCTTCAACCGACAATCAAACAACATAAAAGAATGCACTGTCAGAAAAGCAGAAAGAGATGCAGAGTAGAATCAAATATCTTGCCTGAGCAGCAATGGCTTGTGAAACAACATATTCAGTCTCCGTCTTGAATTGCCTCCACAAAGACTTGCACTGGACAGGTGTAATCAAAGTTTTTGATGGAGGGACCTGCAATATAAATTAACCACAAGATGAAAATTTTGATGGGCTGAACTATACCACGCAAAGATTGCTTAATCATACAAAAAAGAGTCTAGTTGCTAAAGACGAAAAAAATTCTTAGGACCTTTGTAGTCTTTTCAGGTAGAAAAATCAATTCATTAAGATGAAGCAAAGGACACCTCAGACTATGTTGTGGAGATTAGAGTGTACGTTTAGAACTTGATTGTATTATATTCAATCCAAATTTTCACATAATTTAGCTGATGGTCATCACCAGCGAGATCCCAAACAAAATATTTACACTCTGAACTGTGTAATGATGACTGGCCTATTAATGGAAAGAATCTTATCTTTCCCCTTTTCGTCGGCCAATTTTTTTGCTTGCATTCCAAGACAACACATAAGTAAGCGAATTACCTCATCCCAAGTGCTAGATGCCAGAGGATCAACTGATATAATGCTCTTTGAGGAAGAAGCACCTGCTTTTCCATCTACAAGAGCAACTATAAGTATTTTGTCTATACTGTCACCCTCATCTTCCAAGCGAACTGCAGCCATAACTGACAGGAGCTTCAGAGACTGGGAGAAAATCGAGAGAAGTCAGTACAATCTTAGATGTAATAATTGACACGTGAAATCACACACCAAAAAAAGGGAACTTATGTCAGTCAATCATACAGCTGATCGTGCAGTTTTAGTAATTGCGCGAATATCTTCCTTGCCAGTCCAAATTCGTGGCATAGAATCCTGATCATGGCTGAACAATGTTGAAAACCTGCAAATAGTTTTCAGCTCATCAGCATATTTATAATAAATAGTGTATGTCAGAGCTGTAGAACAAAGATCAACTCATGTCCATACCTGTCCTTCATGCGACTCAAGACCCTTCCAGCTTCTTCCTTTGCCTTCGCTTCAACTACTCCTCGTGCATAATCTTTCAACCGCAAAACCATGTTATCCCTACTTTCTTCATCCATTTCAAAACCAGAAAGTGCAGCAGCAAAACCAGAGACTGCTGTATCAGTCTCACGCTGAAGCAGTTTTCTTATTGCTGGCCATGTATCATCACCAGCTCCATCTAAAAGAGCCTCAACTGGTCCAGCCAATGCCTCATTCAGTTTTGTCTAACAAAGAATTTCTCTTCAGTTCCAGGATAAACTTACATTTGAACTTAAAATCAAATGGTCATCCCACTTGTTTGCTATCATGTAGGATCCTCTAACAACAACAAATAGTTATAAATAATATGCATCTGGGACCAGCTAATTGAGCTATCAGAGGCAACTAAGTGATGGCATCCTTTAATCAGGGAAACGATCTTAAACATCCCAAGTATGCCAACGCCCATTTTTTTACCTTAAAATCCTAGAACAGAACACTACAAAAAAATGACGTCAGTTCTGCAAAGTCACATTAATATAGTAAACTTTGGCCCTAACTCAACCTCGAAAGTTACATGAGAAGGCGAGGTATAAGGGAGATGACATCCCATGCGCTGGTCCGATGTGGGACCCTTACCACCTCAACTAAAACACACACTGGACATTTGGAGGTGAATAACACAAGGGTCAAACATTGATGTGTTGAATAACATAAGGGTTTATCGTTGGATAACAAAACAACAGGGAAAGATTGGTATGGCTTTAATATCATGTTACGAAAATGGACCTTGGGCATTGTTCAATCTCAGAAGCTAGCTTCAGAAACGAGCACCCTCCAAAATGTAAGGAGACTCTGGCTACAAAGTGACACTTAATGGTAAACTATAAAGGTTGTCACATTTCATACCTCATAGAGGGTTGTCACTTCAGCCAGCTTGGCACTGCGAACTTCAGCAATATGAGCATCTACATCACGCCTCAGCTTATCCTTCACTCTAGATGAGTCCCATTTTGCTTGGTCAATAATAGCATCTACAAAATAATGTATCAGCATTCAGATTTCAAAAGGCAAGATGCTGACACTGTGCTCAACATTTATTTCCCGCACAAAATATCACCTATTAAAGCTTTCCAGTCTTTGGGCATTATTTCATTAACTACAAGGTCGGTAAGATTTTTAGAAGAGAAATATTAATGAACACTAGTTTCCTAAAAATGCTGAAAATCAGCAAGTGATACACCAATCTCTTTGCAAAAATTATTCTGGTTTGATATTTCCAACCAGAAAAGTTGTTATTTCTACAAGAGAAGGGAAGAAGAACATATCAATAGTCATAACAGCTCAAATCACATGCACCCAAAAAGGCATAGAAGTGGGTACGCTATAGCAACAAAAAACATCAGAAATTTACCCTGCAAACCCAAGTGAACATTTCAATAAATAATCATCAGTAATAAGCAACTACTTCAACTAATTGACATTTAAGAGAAGCATAGTCAGCTCTACAAGTCTATTCCCAGAGAATCAACAGTTTTTATAACCAGACTCCCTACATCGAGATAAGGTATCAACTCCTTGATCATGACCTGGGGTGGGTTGGGGGGGGGGGGTTATCATAATGATAAAATGTCCTCATCAACAGAAAAAAGATATAAATCAAGTGGGGTAAACCAGTAACAGCAATGGCAGATTGCAGCCTATACCTGTGCATTCTTCATCAAAATGGGACATAAAAGACTCAGCACATTCACGAGCAGCCAGAGCAAACCCTTTACCCCCCTTCAATGCCTTCTCAAATGCATCTTTAAATCTTTCAAAAGCATCAGATCGGATGTGTCCCAGCATAGATTGGTAGGCTGGTTGGACAAGCTACAAAAGACAGGATAAATCAGAGGGGGATTGCAATTAAAAAAAAGGCCCTTCATTTTGAGGAAAATGAGTAAAAAATTGTGTTTAGAAAAAGCATTTTGCATCATTAGTTGAATGAGTACCATTAAGTTTAGAAATTTTAGCATGTGCATTTATTTGGTTGACTCTAAGAAGCCAAAGAGTTCTCATTAAGACGCAGGAACCAGCAAGTTGGGTTGGTCAATTTAGAATGGTTAATGCAGGGAATATACCCAAAGGATTGTGTGTATGTAGTAAAACAGGTTTAGGAGAGAACAGAGCCTAGCCCGGTACCTGAAGCAATTTCTCTTCCAAATGCTTTCGCTTTGAGGATCTAACCCCTTCATCAAAGAAGGTAGCCTCAGCATCATACCTATGAAGAAAAATAATCTTATTATCCATGTGCACCCTTCTTATAATGTATATATGCATAAATGAAAAACAAAAAAATTACATACCAAGGGAGAAAATGGTAGGAGAAATTACAATAAAATGAATATTCTCCATTTCAATCAATATGATACTTTCTATTTCAGGACATCAGAAAATTTCCTGCTAATAATTATACATATAACTATTTATTTAAAGCTCTAAAAGATCAAATTCATTCAACTGATCAAAGTCACATATTTTGATCAAACTAACTCTCAATTACTACTATTGTATTTGCTTCACACTCATATTCAGGCCATACTGTCACAAAATGAGTGTGATATGAGATTGAAGCCCAACAAATCCACAGGATGATCGTCACAAAAAGGCAGATGTTAAGACATATGTGCAGTAATACAAGAACGGAAAAAATTAGAAATGGGTCACATCCGACAAAATGCGCCATTCTGTAGATGTGACTATGATGACTAAAAGTGCTTAAATAGAAAGATGTAGATAAGTCTCAAAATCGCTTATATTCTCATGGAATCAAGGGAGATTCAGCAAATAAATAAATAAAATACAATAGAAGCAGAGTACTTATATTATAGATTCCACCTAGTTGTGGTAAAGGCTCAGTAGTTGTTCTTCATAAAAAAAAAAAGGCTCAGTAGCTGTTATATCTATATCAGATCTGGTGTTCGCCAGGAGTGTTTTTAGCCTTACTAGAGGCATGTATATCAGTACAGTGATAAGAGTGAGTTTCAGAGAACTCCAAGTTCAGAAATCTCCTAATTTACCTTTAAAAACAAATTACTATTAGAATAAAAAGAGACTAATCAGAGGGAATGGATACAAAGGAATTGGATGGCGGGGACACCAACAAAATTAGGATTGTCGAATAGTTGATAGATTGTTTTGATATAGAAAAAATAAGGAGAAAGCACAAAATGAAAAGAAAGAAAAAAATAAAAAAACTGGACCAGCGGAACAGCAGGCGCCCTGCAGTATTACCCAGCCATCATTATTAGTCTAGGAGTAGAACGGAAGAAAGACGGTAGAGGAGAGAAATATAATCCTGCAAAAAGAGGGTGGAGTGGGTGACTAAAGTTGGGGGTGAGGGAGAAGAAAAAGAAAGTAGTTTTACCGGAACTTGGGGACAATCAGCCCGCTCTTCTACCCTTCTCCACTTAAATACTGTAGTTTGCTTGACGCAAAGCTCGAACCTGTGACCTAAGGCACAAATCCCTCAACCTTTGGCAACTGGCTAACTCTCGAGGACGAAAAAGAAAGAGTAGTGCACCAGAGGTAATTCTCCGATAATTGAAAGGACAAGAAGATGGAGGGAAGGAGGAACACTGAGAGAAGGGTTTGCTTCCTTTATCTGTACCCTAGGTTTAGGTAATCATATTTGTTAAAATATCCAGAGATTTTACGCACACAACCCAAGAAGTTTATTCCAGTCAGAGTAAATCCGGTGACAAAAACACAGCGAGAAGATGGATCATCCACAGCCAGCCACAACAACCACATACCTAATACTGTAACACCCTTTCTTTTATCAGTCCATAAAAAACCTATTTTGACATACCTAGTAACACCTCACAACTATTTATCGGGAAAAAAACAACTTCCTTTCAGCACAATATGGCAAAGATATTGTACAAAGTACTCATCTAAATCTCTTTGCTTTCCTATATTGATGCTAAACCAAAATAAGGTCCGCCAGAACCTCAACCATGGTTCTAGCGTATCATTAGTTCTTGTGTATATCAACCTAAACACCGCTCCACCAGCATTTCCTTCCCAACACCTTAAGTCATTAAACTGCTAATTAGGTAATCAAAGAAGGAGCATCTGATAAGAACAAAATTTCAAGGATTCTAGCAGAGAACTAGACACGGATAAAATTCAGAGAAACCATTCGGTTTTATCCTTTGTCCTCAACGCTCTTTAATGCTACTCTTCTAGCTGTTTTTCATACCATAAGCTTTATCAAATGTGATGAAAATGCAATCATCAATTAATTCATATATTCTCCTTGCTCTAATCACAAGAATGCCTAGACGCGTCCTTCTGGAAGGAAAGAAATATCACATTAAGAACATCCACTCCAGATGAACTTCACGTGTGAAAATACTAGCTTTCCAACATTCTGTGTGTGTTACTGGAAGCACAACCATGCTATACCACACGAAAGTTGTGTCCTTACTCTGATAGACGAGCGTCCAAAATTGAGCTGACCTTCCTTCCAAAGCCTCGTACAGAATGAGAATTAACTGCCTCTTCTAATTGAGACCATTCCTACAACAAGTCAATTAATTTAAAATTAACAGTGATCTTCAAAGTAGTGGATATAACAGAACAAGATATAACTTCTCAAATAAACCTCAAAACAATTATGTATACCTCATTTTCAGTAAAAGAAACATATTTTTCATTGGCAATCTCTTCACACCGCACCGTAGCTACCATAACCTGTAATTAGATCAAAATTAAGTATGTCACTAGTACATGGATAACTAATTGACAATTTCAATTCCAGTAGATTTTTAGGTTATAACCTTATGGGCAGGCAGGTCAAGGTCCTTGTTCTCCTTTATAACCTTCCATATCTGTTGTGAACTAAATGAAAAGCCTGATGCAGGAACAACAGCCCGCCTATCTCCAGCAAGCCCACCAGGTGCAATAGAATGAAAGAATCGCTGTCTAAGACTAGCCACCTTAACAAAGAAGCATGAAGGAACACAAATATGTAAATCAGAGTCAACTAAACAAAAAAGTAAGTCTTCTGATCTGATCATTGGCTACAACATATCCAAGACAACCATATGTGATAAAAGTAGATGTGAACTACTAAAAAAGGAACATATATGTTCAACAAATGCTCAAAAAAAAAAACACATACCTGCTCTTTGAATTGTTCTTCCTTCTCTTCAAAACTAGAAAGAGCCACGACCTCGACCTGGACATTCAATCAATTTCACCAAATCTGTGAGCATAGATATAAACAGACAACGAGAATGTAACAGCAGATGAAATCTTACTGTGACTCACATTAAAAAACTCACTTAACAGTGTATCCTTGTGAGCTTGCGGCTTTGGGACAGAATCCCATATCTACACAGCCAGAA
This sequence comes from Solanum acaule, assembly GCA_036250505.1. Lineage (NCBI taxonomy): Eukaryota > Viridiplantae > Streptophyta > Magnoliopsida > Solanales > Solanaceae > Solanum > Solanum acaule. The sequence continues at coordinate 36,255 of JAJOOR010001171.1, forward strand.
CAGGTACAATAAAATCAATAATGTTGAGTTTAGAAGGGGAAAAAAAACAAGAAAACTAAAAAAACCATGAATACGGTACCTTCTGAATGTCTTCCCTTAGAACAGGTTCCAAGTTTTCGAGGGGAGTCTACAAATTAAAGTGAAATAACAACCTGCTTAAATACACTTTTTTTCACAGGACAGGTAGATACTATAAATGGCAGAAAAGCACTTCTGAGAGAAGAAGGCACCTACCCTTGTTTTGTCACGAATAACAAACATCAATGTCGTTTTACGTGGACTAAATAACCTCATCATAACCTGGTCACAAAAGAGTAAGTCGTAAAACATCCGGAAGGAATGTTAGGAAAAAGAAACATCTATAAAAGAGACATCTATGTACTTTACCTGGAAGACAGTCTTCAAAAGAGGCTTATTGGCAGCCTGCTCACGACCAATATCATGACACCACCTGAATAGTTAATACTTTTGAGCCACACATACATATTTTCTTCTAATTTCAATTTATTAGAAGTTCATGTACTGCATATTTCACATAATAGAGGAACTTACATGTTGATAAGCACTATATCAGAAACAGCAAGTGCGAATAGAGCGCTCTGCTTCTCAAATGCAGTGTCATCCTACAAAAAAATTGTAAATCCTGAATGAGAAACAATCAGCTCAATTGCTAGTTATCCCACCTCATGAGCAAGTTTATGCAAGGATCATCTCAAATTTCGGTTAGCTCCAAATTAATCACAGAACAGTTAACGGTTCCCAGTGTGTCGAGCAAGGAAATCCATAAACATCTTTGGACACAGTGCAACTACATTAACACGCAGAACAGTGAGGTAAAAGATCTCATAGACCGGGAATATACTGAAATCTGTTCAAAAGTTATTCAGTGAGTTCATCATAGGATTACAATTTACAAAGAGAAAGCTACAGTGATTTGAAATTTATTTTTGTAGAGCAAGAAGTAGGGATGTGAAATGAATCGATGATCCATACTTTAATTTTCAACAAGTAACAAACAGCTGTCCATGATGCTATCTGTCATCTGCACCCTTATTAAAGGTGTACGGCATTTGGGGAAAATGCTTTAAGGATAATATGCATCTGGTCACACGAAAATAAATGATGGAGTTGGCCTTATTAGTTGTTGTGGGTCACGAGAGCATGTAACTTGTTTTGAATTTATCTTTATTTTATATAAGCCCAACAAATGGAAAGTAAACTTTCTTTCAAAAAAAAATTCAATTTCAAAACAAATGGAAAGTAAACCATCATCTAAAAAGTACTTTCAACACACCTCTCCTCGTTCTCTACCGTCTGTGCCTTCTAAATCCATGACAAGGGTGCAAGGCTCAATCCCAACACATCGAGCCATCCAAATACCTTTTGTAGTTTGTGACCTAGAAAATACTTAATTCGGTCAGCTCACCCCTACAGTTAAACAGCAGACATCTAGCAAATAAAACAATTACACATACCTTCCCTTGTATGCATCCATCTCTCTGAAGTTAGTATGAAAAAGATGATTTAACAGTGTACTCTTCCCTGCATTATCACAGTTAAATTTAGTCACTATTGGAAAACAATATAATAGCATTGATTCCAAAAGGAAGATTAGGATGATTAGTGTAGTCAAACAGTAAGGATACAATAAGAAAACCCTGACAAAAAGGAGAGGATAAGACTTGAGGCACTCAATGACATGGACATAAAAATCTGAATCAGCTCCAGTGTTGGTCAAAAACATGAAGCATTCACAGACAATGACTTAAAGATATGATAAAGACCTACTATTCGTCAAGCTTCACCAAACTAATTTGAAGTCATTATAATCCAAAGTAATAATTATTTGAGGTTTTTTGAGAGAGAATCCATACCGCTACTTTGTGGGCCCATAATAGACACTACGGCATATGAAAGACCACATTCTGCTAGTTTAACTTCCTTCATGAAGTTCTCCACTCCAGCAACATTGAACATTCCATCCCCATCAATGAGGTGAGTTGAACAACCCTCATCCTTGTTATCTGAAAGCATTAGAGTATAAAGTTTACAAAAACCCAACTTCTGTACATGAACAGAACAACCTTCAACAGAGCATCATAATACTTCGTAACAAGATGGAAAAATGGAGAAGCTTCGGTTGATTCAGAAAAGCTGAAAGTCCCATGGCTAAGCTATTAAGTGGTTAAGTAAAATCTACTCTTATTTATCAGTTCAACCCAACCTTCCCTCTTGGGGGCACCCTACATTTTCTCACAACAGACAAAAAGTATGTTTAACAACTGCATTCAGCACATTCACAGTGAGAATTCTCACCATTTCTTAGATTCATGGACCCAATTCAATTCAGTAATCTGATTCCAACCCAAAAAACACTTCCAAGATTCAAATCCTTCCTAAACTACTTTATCTACAGCAACCAAACTATTCCAACTTGAAAACATGCATGAGCTGCAAAACCCCAATTACATCTACTAAATCAAAGGTAACTCAAATTCAGTCCATCTCTAAGCCAAACACAAGAAAAAAAAAAAGTCAATCAAATTGAATCAACAAGAACCCATAAATCAAGATCAAGATTTAAAGAACTCAAACACCCAATAAGCAAAAACCAATCTTCCTAAGGACAAAAAAAAACTTTCTCATAAACCCAAGAAAAGGGGACTAAACCGTGAAACCCCATTAATTAATATCATTCAGTTATACAAGAATCAGTACATGAAATCATTAAATTTTAGGGGGGTAGTGATATAAACCTTCAAGAATCAATAATGGATCCGAAGAGAAGAAAGTAAAACATACCCATCTGAGAAGTAGAAATCTCGATCAAATCGAAGATCGCAAAGACTTGAAACTTGAAAAGGAGTAGACAATTTGCGATCTCAGATGGAGGGGTAGCAAGCAGCAGCCCCTTTTTGTCTTAAAAAGTGTGCTTAGACTATCCGATGATCAAAGGACACAGCTGAAATATAAAGGCAAAACAAAAGGAACAAAACAAGAATTTTGCACTAACACTTTGGTAAAAAAAATCAATTTTCACAGAGAAGTGAAGAAATCAAATGGTGTTTTTTTAGGTTTGAAAATTCTAAGTAGACAAGAACATGAGTAATTTCCTTCTCTTTTTTTTTTTTTGGGTTTAGTTTGACATCATTAAAGGGATAAAGAATTTAAAGGGCATTGGATAAATTTTATTCGCTTCATTCAAAAATAGTTTTTCTACTAGTATAAAACTCTCTATAATAATAGTAATGATAAATTTTATTTATTAATACTAAAAATATGTTGTGAATAAGATAAAAAAAAAGTTAAATTATCACAATAGTTTCTCTTAATTAATTATATATGTATCTAATGATGAAAATGTTAAAATGATAAGGGTATAAATTCAAATTTAATATGTTACATATTAAGTAATTAATATGCAACCATTACGGTTGAAATAGAGTAAAATATGTGATAGAGTAATAGTAAAGAATTATTATATTATGTAAACAAAAAATCATAATTAGATATCACTCCCTCCGTTCATTTTTACTTTTCTAAAATAAATTCTCATTTTTACTTGTCACTTTTGATATATCGCGAAAAGACAATAATTTTTTTAATGTTTTACCTTCAACATTAATTACTTATTTTTCAAATCTCTTTCTATGACATCATTCAATAGAGGATAATTTGGTAAAATACATATATCATTCATTATTTTTTAGTGAGTGTGTCAAGTCAAACTGTGGCAAGTAAAAGTGAACTGATTGAGTATATTCTTATTTGTAATTGTTTAAACCCAATAATGATAATGTTTGGGAAAACTTAAACACAAAATACGAGTAGATTTAAAATTTCTAAGTAATTATACATTTACGTGTTGATAAAATAATTTACCTATCTTTATTCAAAGTTTGATTTCTTCTCGAAAATTTTATTTCTATTCCTCGTTGACTTTAAAAAAAAATATGTTAATGCAAATTATAGTGCAATGTTTTCTTCATTATTAATTATAAAACAAAATTATAGCACACACAAGCCATTGTTTTCTTTTTCTTATGAAAAATAATATAAAGTATATTTTGGTTTTTTTAATGTCAATCATGAGGATTGAATTTGTTCATCATTTAACTTATTGGGAAAGCTGAAAAAGTAATGAAATGAAATGGTAAAAGTTTTTACTGCATCCTACTAATTACCGTGTCTTACTTTATTAACCCACCAACCATTACAAAATTTCACCGCTGAATTTGAACAGAGTGATATGTATGTAATATTATTTTTATTATAAAGATTAATAATTTTTAAATTAAAAAAATATATTATTTCCTAATTTGAGAAATAAGTAATAATAATTCGAATACTTTGAAAAAAAAATATAGAAATTAGTTATTATAATAATTAAAAAGAGAATAAAGGAAATTAGCATGACGAAGTCTAATAATATGACCGACATGCGGTCCACCAACCGTCCATTTAAGTTTTTTATTTTACAAAAAGAGAAACGCCGTCCAGCGGCGCGTGTGGCCCGTAATATATAGAATCAACTTTTTATAAAGTTAACACCAAACATTCCCTAAACCTTTTGGAATAATTTATAAATCATCGTATAAAAAGTAAATTGCATTAGATAAGTCGCGTGTAATGAGTTCGACCAAAAAAATCAAGAGATCTATGTTCTGTTATTTTGATGCCCTTATAGGTTATTAGCCTCTTAGTACATATGGTCAAATTCAAAAAGTAATGTCAATTGATATTTTTTCTTTAGTTTTTCATTTGATATTCGTTACACCCATTAAAGCTTGACTAATTTTGAATTTGTATTACGGAGTCTCATATTGAAAGGGAAAATGTTGCCTACAAAGATAGTATGTATCCAAAAAAAACTCAAACTAGAGACATTTGATCAAGAAAGAACGAATATGTATTGTTCCACCACAATCCTAGTTGGTATCTTTATGATTAAATATCAATTGCTTTTACATAGTCGTTATTTAATGGCTACAACTACTGAAATTAATTTAGTAAGTACGTGTAGTTTTAAATGCTTGATATCCATTGCCCACTTTTCTTTGTGACTTCAATTCTATTAGAAGTGAGATTTGGATTTTGTAATTTTAATTTGAAATACAATTAATCATAATTTATGTTAGAAATATATTTAAAGTATTATTTGTCCTTCAAAATATTCATGATTGACAAGTTTAGCTATATAAACAGTGATGATTATATCTAATGTCAAGCAACCTCTTGTATTTTTTAATACTTCTAAATAAATAGTAATTACAAATTTATGAAAAGAATAGAGACTTTGATGATGTTCAATAAAGAACTCAATCATTTAAAATAACCAATAAAATAGCTAAATTTACAAAATATAATAAAAAAACTAATAATATTCTCTGCAATTTAAAATAAATTTGAACTAAAGTAAGGTGCAAGCCACAAATAAAAAAAATACTTGATTTAAATTGCATTGATAAAGCGAGGTATGATCATTTCCTTTTATTATTACCTTCACTTGTAAATAAACGATAATTAGAGTGTGCTATTGATTCCTTATTCCGTTTGGCATTTTATTATTTATTATTTTATAACATACTCTATTATGTCACAGGGCATAACGCGGATCATATATTATGCAGATCGTAAAATTTTAATTATTTATAATTCTTATTTTTTACATGCTTGTCAATGGAAGGGTTTTCATTTTCTGATCGAGATAAATAAAATTACAAGATCAAAATTCATCAATATTTTATTATATTAGAGATTACATTATCTCAATTAAATTTATATATTTCTAATTTGATGGCAAATGCATAGTTTCACTTTTATGAATTTTCTTTAATAAATAAAATATAAACATCAAAATCAATATTGTTAATTTCAATATTTTATAATTTATAACTCAACCTTTTTAATGTATGGAAATTTTATAATAATGATAAAATGTCTCGAACACTAGTTGAATAATATTTGCTTGTATATTTTTCTTCAAATTTGCAACTTCTTGCTGATATATGAGGCATCTCATCTCATATCATTGTTATATATAATATATAATGTATCTCATCTCAACAATGGATCTTCATAATTTATAGTAATTTGACAAATTGTATTGGTGTGTAATTGTGTTATTAACACTCTTTATAAAATATCATGTTATGATTTTAGGATAATGTATTATCTAATTCACTATAGAAATGGTAATATTGTACTAAACTTAACTATATACAAGATTATGATTTGTGTTATGAACATCATCAACAAAAGTTCTATATAATTTTGGGATTAACAAGTATGCTTGTTTGGTACGTTTGAGTAAGTTTGATAGTTTTCAAAACTTATGAAGATAAATCACACTTCATGTTTATTTAAAAGATATATAAAAAATAAATAAAAAAATCCACTTCGACTTTATAAAATTGGATAAAAATTTCACCCCTTAATAGTTTGGTATTAAATGCTCCCGTTGTTACTTAGTGGATCAAATATATCATTTTTCTAATAAATAAATTATTTCTTTACCTTTTAATAACATTTAACTCATAAAAAAAGTAGTACATTTAAATAAAAAAAAAACTACATTTATAGGACCATATTCTTGTTTCTTTTCATTTAAAATCAATCTAGCTAATAAATAAGTAGGATATTTCTATTACTTAATCTTTTTCAAATTGAAGAAAGACAAATATTTGCTACTAAAAAGGAGAAAATAGCCAAAAGACCCCTTAATCTAGTATCTAATTCTCAACTTCACACTTATACTTTACGTGAGTCATACTATCCCCTTAAACTATTTTAAAGTGGAATTATTTGCTCCCTGAATGCTGAGATGACAAAGAAAGTGTAGTTCTCACTCTGCAAAAATAATAGTAATTAAAACTTTAATTTTTAGATTATTTTTAGTTTATATTAGTTTTCAGTTTTTTTTTTTTTTAAATTAAGTTTCCTTTCAGTTTCAGTTTTTTTTTTTTTCTACCTTTATTTTTTCTCTTCGCCATAGCAGCACCGACGGAAACTCAGCTCCACCACCAAGTCCTTCGTCAGCCTCCCACCATTAAGCGGATTTTCATCCTCAAATCATAATTTTTTCATGGTAGATCCATTTGAAAATTTAACAATAGCTTAAAATCAAAAGTCAAGAGGATCAAATTTTAGTGTCATTAATGGAGAACTTTAGGAACCCTTGAGTGAAATTTATAAGTTCCCTTAGTTATGTTATCCTGATCCAATCACCGTACATAATTATCGCGCCGTCAATCGCCATCTACCTCCGCCGTGAACCACCGCGTTCATCTTTAAAGTTGCTAAGCTCTCAATAATTTCAACCAAAATCTAAAACCCATCAAATATGAAGTCTCCAAATATTGAAAATTATCACTCTTTTGTGTTCATCACTAAGCTTCAATGCAGCCCATTCATTGCGTATCCTACCAAACAACATTAAATGGTAAATCTTTTTACCATAATCGACCTTTTTAAATTCTTTTGTTTTATTGAACAAAAATCATGATGAATTTTTAGTTGATGTACATAAGGTTTATGAAGAAAAATTCACTCAAGGGTTTTTTAATTTGAGCTTGCTTTGCTAGTTTGATTTTTTATTTTTAAAAGGTAAATTATGTAGCAAGCGCGTGCCACTTAATTTTTTATACAAATTTGGGTGTGAGTTTTTAAGGGGTATATATATTATACTTTTAAAATGTTCAGGGGGTAATAGGATCCCGTAAAATATAAGTGTGTAGTTGAAAATTAGGTAATAGATTAGGGGGGCTTTTGACTATTCTCCTAGAAAAATAATTACTATACTATTAAGAAAATAAATGTTAAAAATAATAATCTATACTTATATATAAAACGAATATCTTTTTGATACATTTAGGAACAACAAGGATATTTTTGAACCACGACAGACATATTTTTCCAATTTCACATAATTTAATGAGGAATTTTCGCATATTGTCATTAAAAACAACTTAATCAGGCTCAATAGCTATAATTTGCTATTTACGATTCGTAGTTGCATGTTAGATGGAGGAGAGAGGCGAGTGAGAGAGGGTAGAGAGTGGCGAGATTCGAATTGTATATGTATATCTGTCGAATTGTATATGTATATCTGTCAAATAATTATATATATGTATTTGGTAAACAAATATATTTGTATATCTGGTGAGCGAGAATGCGAGATTGAGAGAGAGGAGAGAGAGAGGAGAAAGACTAATTGTATATGTATAACTATCATATATTGTATATGTATAATTTGTATTTGTATATGTATAAAAGAGGAGAGAGGCGACGTAATTACAACTAAAATTAAGTTGCGAGCCGTAATTAATTCAAACTATAACTATGTTACCTAGTGTTTAGTATATGTTTGCTTATCCACGTAATTTCCCCTAATTTAATAACATTTTAAAATCTTTTTCATTTTTTAATAAAGTAAAACTTCTAAGAACTTCAATCCAATTTTTTTTCTTCAAAAATATTTGTCTAAACCTATCTAAAATATGGCAAGGAGAAAACCCCAATCTGATGAGGAACAGAAAAACCTAAAGTACAATAGGAGTATTTCCCCCCTACAAATGAGAGAAGTATATTTAAGTGGGAATCTAAAAGGTACAAAGACTGTTTGTTGTGTTGTACTAAATAAAGAGCAGAGCAAAGAGGCGGGAAAACGTGAGGAAGAAGAGAGAATGAAGGACAAAACGGAGAAACCCGGACAACAGCCGCCGACGGTCGACGAACGGTACACACAATGGAAGTCTCTGGTTCCTGTTCTCTACGATTGGCTTGCGAACCACAATCTCCTTTGGCCTTCACTCTCTTGTCGGTCAGTACATATATATATACACATTGTTCTATCTCTCTAGGGTTTTGAACTGCTCATTGTTAGTTTGGTGCATTTGTTCATACCTCTATGTTTTAATTTTGATTTGACACAGAGTTCAATAAATTAAAGAATACTTTTTGAATTTTGTTTTGGTTTGTTTGTTTGTTGGTTTTGACTTGACATGAGTTCAAGAAATTAAAGAATACTGTGGAATCTTGTTGGTGAGTACACTCACATCCCCATTCCTCTATCTATCTAGGGTTTTGTTAACCAGCACTTCATTCCTAATGTAGAGTGTTAAACTGCTCATTGTTAGTTTGGCGCATTTGTTCATACCTCTGTTGTTTTAATTTTAATTTGACACGGAGTTCAAGAAATTAAAGAATACTGTTAAATCTTGTTTCAGTTTCTTTGTCTTGTTTCGACCTTGGCATGAGTTCAAGAAATTAAAGAATACTGTTAAATCTTGTTTCAGTTTCTTTGTCTTGTTTTGACTTGGCATGAGTTCAAGAAATTAAAGAATACTTTTTGAATCTTGTTTCTATTTGTTTGTTGGTTTTGACTCGACACGAGTTCAAGAAATTAAAGAATACTTTTTGAATCTTGTTTCAAATTGTTTGTTGGTTTTGACTTGACATGAGTTCAAGAAATCATATATCATATCATATATATATATATAAAAGAGATCCTTAGGCCCGCTTACGTGGTGCGACCACAAACTAAAATTTTCGTTTAATTTATTTATTTCCAAAACTAGCCTTCCCTTTTTTTGAAAAGTTGCGAATTTTATGAAAAGTTGCGACTTTTATGAAGAATTGCGACTTTTATGAAAGGTTGTGACCTTTCCGAAGGGTCGCAACTTTTCCAAATAGTTGTAACCTTTCCGAGAAGGCACAATAAACATTTGTTCACACTATCTTTTTTTGTCTATAAATAGAGGGATTTCCTCTCATTTTAAAACAACAAAAATTTTGAACCTCCTCTTCTTCTTCACAATTAAATATTTGTGTACTTTGCTTCTGTTGAGTGACTCACTGACACCATTGATTATGTTACAGATCCTGGTATGTATTTTTACAGTAATTAATTTATGCTTATGTTATTACGGCTAAATGATAACATGTAATAATTTTTATTTTCCTTTATATTATTAATGTTTGTTATTACGTAATCTTGTATGTAAGATAATACTAATAGGTTTTAAGTATTATTCTATAAATTCCGTGATATTAAATTCCCGCGCGAAGCGCGGGTAATTTTACTAGTTAAAGAATAATGTTGAATCTTGTGGCCCTTAAACTAAATATATGTACCAAAATATCCTATCTTGTCGTCTTAAACATGACATGTGTAAAATTAAAACTAAAGATTTGTCAATAAAAGAAACAGAATTCTTTTTTGAAAACTAAAAAGTAAAGTAAGCAAACAAATTGATATAGAAGTAAAATATCTGTTTGTTCTTTTTCCAAAGGGATATCTCAAGATTAGGGGGATTAATAGAGTTAAGGACAATCTACAGGGGATATATCGACCGGTCTGTTGTGAGTGCATGGGGGCTGTAGTGCTTTGTGAAGCTACTTCTTGAGAAACTGGTGTTTATAGATTTTCTGTCAACCTAGACATCCATGTGAAAATCATAATTAAGGGTCTACAAATGATACCCTTGGATTTTACTTACTTATTTAAGTAGTCTTCTCTACATCTGTTTTGTGTGAGGACAGGAGAGGACGTGGGTAGACGCCAGCGAAGGTTCCAGTATTTTCACGCTGTTTGTTAAGTGATGTATCAAATTTAATCAAACTCAGCCTACAATTATGTCATAAGTTTGACAGTGAAGTGTACTGGCAGAATATTGGTTCATCTATTGTTGGGATGCAGGTTTTCTGCCGTATTTGATTGCAGATTCTCTGGCCATTGGTTTATACTTTTATATTTCTCTCTTTATTTATGTCTCTGTTTTGGTCTATTTAGAGATTTAACTGTTTTGCTGTACCTTCAGCCTCTTCATGTGACAGTATTTCTTCTTTGCTTGTTTATCTATGGATGCTAATAAATGAAATTACTGATTTTCTCTTTCAGATGGGGCCCCCAGTTTGAGCAAGCAACTTACAAAAACCGCCAGCGCCTCTACCTTTCCGAGCAGGCAAGATGATCATTTCATATTCTTTAATCTAGGGTAGCTTTCAGTTTGTATCCACTATGCACATATATACTTCTTTCTTCGGGTATGGACTTGAAGTGCATAATGATCTTTCCATAGCAAAAAATTGGTACCTCGTCAAGATATGTTGCACTACCATGAGTGAATTTTTCCATGTTGATGGTGATTCATGGAACATTGGAGAGAAGGATGGATTAGTCTTCTTTATGCCAAAGATTTGATGAAAACTCAGCCTAAATATGAACAGGAACTGGAAATCAAGACGTAGTGAATGCTTGAAAAATGTAAATCAAACAGGGAAGTTTCTATTTGACATTTATATGTTATGTTTTCGTGATGGTAAACACATTAGATTGGCCTTGATAATATTTTTATAAGGTTGCTAGTAAAGAGCTTGGAAGTATCAAGAGTATTTGTTTGTTCAGTTTTTGCTTTAAAATCCATAGTCTGTGTGGTAGTTATTATCATCACATCCTTCGTCATCTCATTTTTCTCTTACATCACTGCGAAGGTCATCTCAACTTTCATCATAATCCCCTTTTTCTCCTCCCTGCAGACTGATGGTAGCGTTCCAAATACCCTTGTCATAGCTAATTGTGAGGTTGTAAAACCTAGGGTTGCAGCAGCACAACACATATCTCAGGTGTTCTCCTGTGCATAGATGCAAGCTTTTTCCCATTTATTCCTGTTGTTCTTTCCACTTATTCACTTTTTATGATATTGATTGCCTATTTTTCAGTTCAACGAAGAAGCACGTTCGCCTTTTGTAAAGAAGTTTAAAACTATTATTCATCCTGGTGAGGTACATCTTTCTTTGCCCATCTTACTATAGGATCCAAACATGAATTCTTCTCTTTTTGGTTTATCTAATAATTTGATCATATTGTTAAGATTTTGTATTACTTTAGAATACAGGCAATTAGTGCTCAGTTAGTAGAATTTCCTGAATGGTTATTTTCCACTGGTAACTTGTTTCATCACTAATGCAGTGGAGCATTTAATGCATTTTGTTTTTTCAATTAAACTAAGAGTCAAACCCTCTTGTAGCAGCCTCATTTGTCCAGACTATTTTTGCCTATCATAGTGCTCGACTGTTTATACACCTATAGTGTCATTACGTTTACATCTTATTTGGCTAGTATAGACAAAAATTACTCAGAACTCATTCTTCTCAAAATTTGTCTGTTATAAAACATAAGAAAAATCATTTAAATTTAAAATCTCAGAAGATATTCAAGTCCACAAGAGCTTTTGACATTCCAGATTTCTTGTTGGGACTTAGAGAATTAATTAAAGTTACGTCTCCAGTAAACTAAGATGTAATTAATAGATATTTTTTGTTACTATACAATGATAAAATATAATATATGGATATGGGAGTAAGGATGTTATATAGGTAATTTTTCAAAGGGTGTACGATTATAATGATGGATGTTACTGTTTTACGTAAAAAACTGTTATAGAGGTAAAATATAACATAAAAATTTGGGAAAAAGGTCTGAGATATATCCGAACTTTGACCGAAATCGCTGTAATAATACCGAACTTTGGAAAGGACCTTTTACCCCTGCACTATTTAATAGTGTATTTTAAAGGTATATACCCTTTTCCCTAAAAATTCAGATTCAAAGAGAACTAGCCTGCTATAGTGTAGTGTTGTAATGCCCCCAAGGCCTAGCTCGAGTGGCAAAAGGTGGAGTATTTGTGGCTTAGGTCACAGGTTCAAGCCCCACACCATGCAAAGTGAAGCCTGGTATTAAGTGGAGAAGGGTAGAGGGGCGGGCCCATTATCCACCGAGTTTAGAAGGCTGTGATTGGTCCAAAGGGCGGGTCACAGAAGAATTTCTCGGTTATCAAAAAAATAAAAATAAAAATAAAAAATAAAATAAAATAGTGTAGTGTTGTAATAGAGGGTGGTTGTCATTAGGTGCTTATATTGAAATCACATGGTTTCATAGCTAAATTCTTGTTTTAGACTTCATAATGGCTTAATATGTTAAATGTTGTGGAACTGTGAATTACTCACACTTGCATAATTATCTTTGGAGCAAAAATTGAGAAACTTATTGCATAAAGCCAAATGAAATAGCAATATATATTACAAACCAGGTGTCATTTCCCAACACTGAGATAATTTGGGGTCATAAATTTGGATTTAGACTTGGAAGAGATTCATAGGGAGTATTAGTGCTTATAGGTCTCAATTTCTGGTTAGATTAATTGAACTTTTGCCAATACCTTTTTTTCCCTCGTTTAGTGGGAAAATAATTTTCCACAGACGGTTTCCAATATAATTGTGCAGCTGTTTTTTTTGTCATGATTCTTTTTGATGTCAGTTATACTTTCTCATGTGAAGATGAATTTATTCATTGAATCTTGCTGGATCCTTTCATTTATACTAATTGTTCTCCTTCCTTATTCTCACTACTAGTTTCACGGCACGTGCGTTGCACGTGTGTATCGTATATATGGTATATGATGTTGTAAAATAGAATTAATATTACTAAATTAAAGATTTTTAGTAAATTATTATAATTGAATGAACATAGGACACGTGATTTTAAATTATTAAAACATATAGTCATAGATTTACTTGTATTTTGAGATCAAAATGACCAGATATCAATAAACATTTCAAAATAAACTCAAAGTTTAAATATGGGAGAAAGTGACATTTCATTAGTAGTATTATTTCTTACTTCACTCAATTTTGTAAATAAATCTAACCAACAAAATAGAAAAAAAAAATTCATTCAAAAAGTGTCACCAATAGCCTTTCCTCTTGAAGTTATGAACATAAATGTACACCATTTAAGTACAAATTTTGTCTTAAATATTCATACTTGAAATTTATTATGTGCATGACACTAATAAGGATTACCATAAGTATTTCAATATTTTATCTTTATATGTAATACTCCCTCTGTCCCAATTTATGTGATACTTTTTATTTTTCGAGAGTCAAACAATTTAAGTTTGACTGGGAATTTGCGCATGAAATTTTCAATTTTTTTGAAATGAAATTTATATATTTGTAAACTATGTAGAAAGTACTATAAGTTACAACAATTGATAATTCAAAATGTTGAAGAGATTTATGAAAAATTTACGGTCAAAGTTAGACTTATTTGAATCTCAAAATCCTAAAAGTGCCACATAAAATGGGACGGAGGGATTTTATCTTTTACAAAATATTATTACTCAATTAATATTTGAGTAAGGCTATCATAGAGAGGTAATTTTACCAAAAACGTGTACTTGGTTGTTATCATGAATGATGGTTTAATACAAGTTTGAGCGTAAGTCAAATATTTAGCTTCCCCAATTCTTTGTTTTATATATATATACACACTTCATTAGAATAATTTAATTTTAATATATGAACAACATCACCTATGGTGAAAAATATTTCATTTCATTAAGTTTCTACATTATCTTTGTGGAATTGTAGTCTTCTCCTTTTTTCTGCCGCATACATATCGTATAGTTGTTGTCTAATGAAATTATCTAGTATCATGATATAAAATATTTAAATTTTTCAATAATAAAAATTAATAGATGAATAAAATTTAAAGTATTATTTATAGAATCATTAATTTGATTGAAGACCATTTTATGATCAATCACTATTTTCTTATCTATTTATACATAGCTAGTAAGGAGTGTATCTTGTGACATAAAGAAAAATTATATAGAATAATACCTAGCCAATGAAGAAGGAAGACGAAAATATATGTTTATGCTATATTCACTCTAGTGTTCCATTTTATTTAAATCTCTTGCCATCAACACTTTACTTCCTCCGTTCATTTTTACCTACATATCTTTTAAAAATAATTATTATCAAGGCTATATCATCATATTATAAGTAAAAGTAAATATCTATTTTTGAAACAGTAAATATAACATCAAAACTAATAATTCAATGGACTATGTTGATGCCCATTGCTTTAGCAAAATTAGGAAGAAACTCCTTCGTTTGAGGGTAAAAGAATAAAAAATAAAAAAACAAAGAAGAAATATTTTACCCAAATCATATGCCTTTTTTCATATATGTGTAATATTATTGTTTGTCCCACAACTTTTCATCACTGTTAACTCATGAAAATCATAACAAAAAATACGAGTGTGAATTGATTAATGATTTGTTACAATTTGTTCACCAACTCTTTCTTATGAGGTACCTCGAATTTCGTTGAATTTTGAACTTAATCAATTTGTACAAACAACACTTGAGATTTTTTAAGAAGAAGAGTAGAGAACTTAAAAAAATTATAGTTTAAAAGTGTGAGGAAACCCCTCTATATATAGCTACCAAATAGTAGTATGAATAGATGTTAATTGTGCTTTATCTGAAATGTCACAACCTTTCGAAAAAGTCACTGCTTATTGGAAAAGTCACAACTCATCAGAAAGGCACAACCCTTTAGAAAAGTCACAACCCTTCGGAAAAGTCACAACTCATTGAAAATGTCACAACCTATCAAAGAAGTCACAACCCTTTGGAAAAGTCACAATTCATTGAAAAAGTCACAATCCTTTAATTTGAAAAGGTATCTACTTTCAATATAATAAAATTAATTAAATAAATAAATAAAATAAATTGAGTATTTTTAATTGGGGTTATTATAGTAATTCAACATTCATGTTTGGGAGTTCATGCTTTTAAGGTAGTATAGATATAGATAAGAATGGGAATTGCTGGACCGACCCGTGTTGCTTAAAAAAAATCAATTACAGAAGCACTCATAACATGTAATATGTATTTGAAAGACAATAATTTCTATAATATGATTTCAGGTGAATCGAATTAGGGAACTGCCTCAGGATAGCAAAATAGTGGCCACACACACTGACAGCCCTGATGTAAGCATCTGCTTCTGAATATTTCAATTTCCTTTTGTAGCCCTATCATACACAATTGTCTCCTCCCTAGTGGCTGCTGTTTCATTGGTGTCCATGTCAATATTTAGTTTCCACTGAAATCTTTAAGGTGACCTTGGAAAATTTTGGAATCAGGTTCTTATTTGGGATGTTGAGTCTCAGCCTAATCGCCATGCTACCTTGGGAGTAAATAATTCTCGACCAGACTTGGTGGGTTTCTAAACAACATGTTCAGTTTGCCAACTTTGTATTCTTATAGGTAGTGACTAAGAGTCTATATTTACTTGCAGATCTTGACTGGGCATCAAGACAATGCTGAATTTGCGCTCGCAATGTGCCCTTCTGAGCCTTTTGTGCTCTCTGGAGGTTGACCAACTAGTCTTTGCATGATATTTTCTTTTAAGGATTTTGTGATTACTTTTATTCAATTAAGCAGCTCATTGTTAACTGCACGTCTATTAACCGATAAAATGCAATCTTTAAAAAATTTCTACCCCTGTTTCAATCTGTTTGTCCTACTTTCCTTTGTATAGTCTGCTTCAACAAGAATGCCTCTTCCTGATTTTGGCAACTCTTTAATTCTAACTTTCTACATGACATATTTAATAGCACAAGATTAAAGAACATTTTTGTACATTCTATATATATTTACTTTACGATGATAAGATTTAGAAGTCTTCTTTATTTTTTTAAACTCCGTACTAAGTAAAACTAGGCAAAAAAATTGAAACGGTGGGAGTATTTCTTTTTAGCTTTTACCCTTAGTGACACGTTCTGATCATTGGTGGGGGGTGGTGGAGTATGGTTTTGCAGCTTATTCCATGGATAACAATTTTCTGCTACCCGGGCAAACCCATATTTTGTTTCAAAACAATTCCTTCTTTTTGACTCCCGGGTGGATTTAGTGTTGTATTGCTTCTGTCTAGGTAAAATGAGACTAGTATAATGAATACTTTCAACCCCATAATCGTTTTAGAAAGTAACAACATATGCCACAACCTAGTTGGCACAAAATCATATCAGGGTTTGATGAAGAACACCATGCTATGGTTAGTTGAATTTATTAAATGAATTTGTAGTTTCTGTAAGAGTTAAGAGTTCTATGGTATATTTTCTTTCTAGAAGTGTGTTGCATGAACTGTGTTGGAGGGACTATAATCTCGTCCTTAAATGGGTATCTGTTGTTAACCTAGGGAAACTTTTGGAACACATCAGAGTTCAGCCTCTTACTATCGTTAATGCCTGCAGTCAATTATTATTATCTCCTTTAGTTCTTACCTCAGATATGTTAAACTTTTCCAAGCTTGTGTAAAATAAAGCTAATGCACTCATGGATCAATTGTTGCAGGGAAGGACAAATCGGTTGTTCTGTGGAGCATTCATGATCATGTGTCTACTTTGGCAGCAGCAGACCAGGGAGAAACAAAGTCTCCTGGATCTGGAGCAGGTAACTCGAAACCTTCTGCAGAAGGCCCTACTGTTCAAGCTCGAGGTATTTTCCAAGGACACGATGATACTGTAGAAGATGTTCAGTTTTGCCCTTCCAGGTAGCTATCGCATCTCCCACATTGTATAAGATATTGAGTTCAGTCCTTCAGTTTTTTTGTTAGGAGTTGTGATACTTGGTTGTTTGGGGTTAACACTGCCAAAACCTTCGTGTAATGTGAGCTTGATTGAAGCTGAGCTAATACACATATGAGCTGTCGTGTCGCATGTCATAGAAGAGAGAAAAATGAAGAAAACAACAGAAAGAAAAGCA